>VYZQ01064456.1:0-30054 GCA_013400655.1 Mystacornis crossleyi | reverse complement strand
CTCTTAAGGAATGTTCACAGGTTTCTGTGAATATTCCTGTGAATATTCCTGTGAATTCCAGCCTGTTTTTTTAGCCAATGAGATGAAGTGTTTAAATTTACCTCATCCTGGGGATGTGGGACAGAAACAAACGCATTTAATGCTTGCCTCACACTACATACAGCTGAGTGGCAGGATAATGCTCCTAAGCCGTGGTGTTGCTTTTCCCATTTAGACTGTGCTGAGAATTTGAGGATGCCTGGTGGGAAATATGTCCCATGCAGCCTGTTTTGGACACGAGCAGGAGACCACCACGAAAAGAGATTGGGGTGCTGCAGGAAACCAGATTTGTGACTCGATAGCTTGGCTCCCCCTCACTGTACTGGTGCCTCTCGGAGCACAAACCAGGCTCCATTCCAGTCCCATTCCATGTTCTACTGCAAACTCTGCAGGCACCCAAAGCTGCAAAACAGGCTTCCAAACCCCAGTGTGGGTTTTATAAATCATGATAAGGCTGTGGAGTTAATTGTTATTTACATTACACAACATTTAAGGCAATCTACATAAACATTTGAAAGCTGTGTGGAGCAATGTCCATGGTGGCACACACTCTTCAGCTGCCCAGCAGATGAAATGCTGCAGAAAAATTCTGGGCCACAGGATGCCAAAGTCAGTGCAATAATCCGTGAGCTCAGTAGTTTGTTTCTGAGGGCTTTTATTATTCCAGTGCAGGGTGTTCAGAGGGTGTTAGATACTTCAGCTGCCACCTCTGGGCTTTCAAAGAGAAGCAGCCGCAAATTCCTGACACCATTTTAATTCAGCAACTTGAAAGTCAAACTTGTGAATGGAGGGAGGGGGACATTCCCTTGCACACGGAGCACTTGAGACATAATCCTTCCCGTGTTACCCTTTCTGCCAGAATACAGACCCTTTGTCACAGAATCTGAGATAACTGCAGCTCTCAGTCTACAGGACTGAATATCTCAAAGTTCTGTTCTAAGTAAGAACAATAATAGAGCAAAAAGTCACTCCTATGAGAAAAGCCAGGTTACAAACGAGAGGTGCTCAGGGACCCACCAGGCAAATTCTGCTAGGAGTCACAGGAATATTTAAATCTTGGAAAATCCACTAAGTTTTAACAGAGATACACAGGTCTGAGCATTTGGGAAAAGCTGGGAGTACTTCTTTCATCCTGGTTGAAGGCCAGTTACCAGTGGATTTCTTGCAGGATTTTGTCCTGGGTTCTATAGTTTCATAGAATCATTAAGGCTGGAAAACTCACAACTCAGAATATACGGGTCATCTATAACAGTGATTGAAGTATCTCCAGACTCTGAAAATAAACTCACCAAGTCTCCAAATATTAAGATACTTTAGTAGAAATTAGAGGCAAGTCTGTCTAAAACTTAAGGAATTATTTGTGTAATTGCTGTATTTATGTGTATGCAGCATTTGAAAAACTGGAATTTAATCAGTTATCAATGCTTTCCTTCCAACTGCAAAAATACAAGCATTTCAAAGGGAATCATTAATCACTGCTGTGGGAGGAAAGCTTAGGAGGGATGATCAGACATTTCCTGCATTTGATTGAACAAATAAAAAAGTGTGATTTTCTTCACATGAAACAAACATGGCAGGCCTCCATAGAAAACATGCCTTGTGTGAAAGGATTAATTCAATGTGCTTGCCAATAGGTTTGTTTCATTAAAGAAAGGGAAAAAGTCCATTTCTCCTCCCACATAATTTCAATACACCAAAGAGAAGTCAGGCATGGGCTTGGAGGACTCTTGTATCAGCTGAGAGATAAATAACAAAAATTAGAGGCTTGAAGGTACTGCAGGTTTTTTAGTAGCAGAACTCAAACAAATGTTCCACAGCAACCGAAGAATCACAGATGGCCTGGAATCAAACAGAAGTTCTGCAGGATTTAGAATCTAGCAGATGATCACAGAACTTTCACTGCTGACATTATCATTAAATAACTCTGATAAAGCAGATTTCCAAAACCTGCTCAACACAGTGCCCACGGTAGAGGATGTAATCCAGTGAACCATTATCATCTTTTTTTTCACCACCTGTTAAGAGTACCAGTACACCACGAAAATAAACTTAGGCAGAGAACTCAGAGACTCTTATACCCAGAAAACAATTGGTGTCCTGACAAGGAGGTCAAATTTTAAGAGAAAGGCAGAATCCTGCAGAGGAAAGGAGGATGACAGTGAGGTACATCAGCCTTCCCAAGTTTCTGTGAGCAGAAATAACTTAGGACAAAACTTTACTCCCATCTCTAAGGGATCGCTGCACTTAAGGTGAGTGTGTGTTCACGGACAGAGGAACGTTCCCCTCAACCTGATTTCAGCTGAGTATGAAGGGTCTTAGTGGTCTTAAACAGAGGTTCGATAAAACCCTGAGCTCCTCAAAGCTGAGGAAAACAGCCAGAGGAGGGAAGAGTTTACTAATGCCACCTCTGAGGCAAGTGCTAACTGACCTTTTAGGAGACAAAAATGTGGGAGGAAACCCCACATGGGACCAGTACTTCCTACTGCTCACTACACTTCTGCTCAAAAGTGAAAGGAAAGCCATAGACCTTGAGGCCAGCACTTTCTGCCTTTCCTATTTCTGTTATTTGAAATACACAATTCACAGATCTTCGAAAAACATTACTTTACTCGTTATTAGTTACTTGTTTATTTCATAAATCTATTTGTATATTTGTAGCCACTTGGGGTTTTTGCACATTATAAGGCAGAGCACAGGGTTTTCTGCTTAACAGTCTGCAGTAGTTAACAGTCATTACACTATGAAAATACACATAAACACACTCCAGATGCCTAGATATATATTATTTTTCTTTATAACAAAATATTTTTCCATTTTCCATTACTTTAATGCAAGATTATGCTTTATTGAGAAACTAAGAAATGTATCAGGTGTCACATAAATCTGAAGCAAGAATCAACAAAACAGAAGACTTAACACAAGGTTGCAGTTAATTTAAGATTGCTCTTTGTCGCCAATTTTCCCCATTTATCGTGTTTTCTCTTCCAAATGTTCCCTGTTTTTTTTTTTCCCTGTAGAGTCATTTCTGTGCTCATCTCTGCCAGAACACTCGAAATTCTGTCTACGGGCCAATATTTTTCGTTCTTCTGGGGCTCTCCTTCTTTGCTTTGAGGCTTCTCTCATTGTTTTTGGCTATATTAGCACTAATTTAAGAGCTGCACACTCTCTCTGGACAATCTGTTCAGGGCTTGGGCACTGCCCAGGGAAGAAGTTCTGCCTCCTGTGCAGGGGGCACATCCTGAGCATCAGTCCCTGCCCGTTCCCCTGGTGCCATCGCTGGGGCTTTTGCTGAGAGAAACTTGACGGTGATTTCTATGTGGGTATTTTGGTTTAGCATCAATAATACTTTGATTTAACAGCAACTGCAACTACAACAAGGTTTGTGTTAGCAGTAAACCATACTCAATCAGGGACTGGGCATCACCCTGCTAAATAAAAACCCAGGTCCCTGGTCAGCCGTGTAGCAGCGAGCTTCCACACAAAAATCCCCCAAACCCCATATAAAGTGCAAGTACAGAGCACCTGCAGCTTGAGTCGGGGGGTTGACACAACAGGGCAGGTCCCGTCATATTATTTTCAGTGAATTTCCTGTTTCTTGCTGAAATTTAGGCTAATTTATGCCCCATCTCCATTTTCAGGCTCAACAAGTCACGACAGCTCTAAACCACACAGCTATGAAGGTGATTATATGCACAAACATAAATAAGCATGGAGAAGCCAGTCCTTTCTCATCACTCAAAGCCTCTATACCCTATTTTTGTACTGATTTTTTTGTACTGATTTTTTCCCCACCATTTTCCATACTTTTTGCCCCAAAGCACCAGTGATTCATTGAAAAGGGACAAACCAACCCCAGCCCCCTGCATCTCACTCTGAGGGGGAGAGGGTCTCCAGGCCCAGAGCAGGCAGCACACCTGCACTCTCTGCAGGGAGCAGGATAAAGGTTTCCACTAAGAAGACAATAAAAATTTAGGGCTCAAAGAATCATATCAGGATCACTCCACGCAAACAAAACACAAAAATACTGCTCAGACATGGCCTGAAACACACCATGGATGCACTAAGACCCAACGGACTCGACTTTACTGCAGGTACTAAAATTTACATGTGGGATTTTATGAATAAATTAAAAGAAATAAAGTGAAAATAAAACCGGATTGTCCAAGACCTCGTTCATAGCAAAGTACAAAAGAAATAACCTCGACTTCACACACATTATTATTGACTGCAGTAGAAGTGGAGAATATATTTTCTATTTCTTATCATCTGTTATAAACATTTCAATTGTTCCCAAACACTGCATAAGGAGCGCTGCTAATGTAACATTTTCCAAGGGAAAAAGGTTCAGAAGTAGTTTTCAGGAACCTCAGTTAAAGCTGCCCTCGTCCATGATCCCAGGAATATCTGAAGAGCCAACAAAAGGATGCATTTCAGGAAAGGTACACATGTTCTCCAGAGTACCGTAACACTTCCAGCATGTTGGAAACGCCCATGACAGGTAAGAGATTTCAACTCATTTGTTGAGAGCCTTTGGAAAACACAGACAATAGAGTTGTCAAAGGAAATCGAGCACTCTTTCACGCCTCTTTCAGCACAGTGCCTTGGACAATGCTGCTATTTAGGAAAACAGGCTTGTATGTTCTTGTCCAGTGCTTGTTCCATTTGATCAGTAGCGGGTCGGGTGCAGCAAACATCTCATTTTACACCTGTGCTGAGCAGAACCTTTGGCCTTGGAACACCTGCTGGAGCCGTTTCACGACCTTTCCCCTGGACAGCGACTCTCTGAGCCGCTAGTAATTAGCAAAAACAAAGCAGAACTGCCACACGGACACGGGCCCTGGCAGGGGGGAGTGCCAAAGAAAGCAGCACAAGTTTTACAAGGATGCAATGTCGTCTTTTTTCCCTTGGCAGCACAACCTCAGGACAGCAGGCTGGCTGCCAACTGCTCCAAGCGTCAAGCAAACAACAGGATATGCTACAGGTTCTTCTAGGCTTTGATCACCTATTTCTGTAAAATAACTTGAGTTTAGAAATACGGTTAGAGAGGAATTCTGTGGGAAAAGAAGTGTTACAAATTTTGAACGAGCAGGAGATGCTGGTTAAAAAATTTTTTTGAAATCACAGACTTGCATTAACAGTTATTTATTTACCACTGCCCTTGTAAGCTGTGTCATCTAGCTGGCCTTTATTTGTTCCTGTAAAATACTTCAGAGAGCATTTTTAGATTATGAAATTAATGCATCTGTAGAGGATTATCTATTTCAATAATGTCATCTGTGTGCAACCACAAGATTTACTGTCTAGAGCACATTTTCTCTGGCAACATATAAATAATTTGGCCTTTCTTGCTAAGATTCAATCCAATTAGAATTGAATGCAATGGAAAAATATTATCATAACAGGAAAAGAGCCAATTAGTTATCAGCCCACTACAGATAAAGGTTAAAAATTCAGGATGCGTCAAGAAATTCTGTTCCTTAAGAAGTAAGGATGGCAAAACTGTATAGAATGCACCTATTATTATAGGCCTCAAGTGTATTTATGTCCTGTCGTATCTGGTGAGTGAAGGGAGTGAGGTGAGTGGAATCATTGACTTCAGCACGTGGGAAAATGGGATTTTCTGGAAGGCCCAGCACCGTCAAGAAGCTGGGATGAATTTCACAGGACATGGTGCCGTGATTTTTTGGTACCAGTTTTTTAAGGTTCTGTTCAGATCTGTAAAGATTTTGAGAACTCTTTGTTCTGGCGACTCTCACAGAGGAGGAAAAGAAAACAGAAATATACTAAAGGCAACTTAGCAAGGTGAAAGTAAAAGATTGTGTGGAAAAGGACTCCAAATTTGATAACTTTATCACTTGTGCAGTAATTCCTGCCACATCCACAGTCACACCGAATGCCCTTCTAAAACAAACTCCAGGAAAAGATGAAAGAGCTGATACATCCCCAAAGATTTAGCAGGTCCAGAGACAGAAACCAGCCTTCTACACGGGGATAATATAAACAAAGGAGGGTATCTGTTCACAATAGTTCTCTGATGGGAGGCAACAATCCCACCCAGCTGGCACCACATCGAAATGAATTTAATCATCCTAATGGAGGAGTGGGATGCCTTGGGAAAGGAAAATTCTGTAATGATACTTTTAGAAAAGGGACTTATACTCCCTTTCTTAAGTAAAAGGACTCTGTTTAATTTTTTTTTTTTTAAGCACATGAAGAAAGTAAAAGTTGTCCAGTATAGAATGGGAATTATGAATAATTCCAGGTTATGGAAAGAAAGGGTGGAGGAGAGAAGACAGATAAAAATTTTCTCTTCAGCAGAATCTGAGGTTTTGGTTTAGGGTTGAAATTGTTTGCGGATTTTTTTAACTAAAAGTCAAGCTTTGTTTGATCTCTACTTTTCAACAAGCAGGAAAGTATTTTATGAAAACTCCATCCTCAATATTTTCAGACAGAGTTCACATTATGAATTTTAGGGTCAAATGACCTTGTCTTTACCAGTTGCTTTGGTTTTGTTATGTGAAAAAAATTACAGGTCCAGTCAGATTACTCACAATCGTTTCAAACAAGAGGACTGCAGGAAACAACCCAATTTCTTGTGGCTTTTTGCTACCCGAAGCCACACAGCCGTGGTCAGACAGGTAGAGACAGAGCAGAAAAGGACAGAAGAGAGGTCTCAATGATGGACCTCATCTTCTGTGTCTTGTGGGTCAAGAGGAAGAGAAGAATTGAGCAATAGGTGTGATTTTTTCTGATTCAGGAATCAGAATTGAGCAATCGGTGCCATTGCCACAGCGCTCCTCAAAGATGCAGCAATATTTTGCATTTCAAAGCCACAATAAAAGCAGAAAGGCAAAGACCTACACTGCTGTCTGCCTCAGCTGAGTGCTGCTCCTCTCCACGTCTTTCCCCCTCTCCTATCTCATCCTAGAAATTGTTTTTCCTCTCTGCTTTCTCCTGGCTGATGGCCAACGTGAAGGCCCCAAACTCCACATCTGGGGCGAAGTCTCACAGTGCCTCTCTTGCTCTCCACCGCAAAACCGAAACAATGAGACCAACAAGGCTGGGGACCACCCTGACTGAGATCTTCTCCTGCATGTGTTTATTTTTCGGTTTTCTTTTTGCTTTGGTGTAATCCGAAATTCAGAAGCTTCTGCCTTCACAAGAGAGAGATGCTCAAAGTCCAGAAACCTCCACCAAAGTTCATTGAACCAAAGCCATTCCACAGTCGCTTGGAGTTTTAAAAGCAGTTTATCACATTTGTAATAAATCTCTGCAGATTAGCTCTTGTTGCACAAAACTAATAAATAAAAACATCTGAGGAGCAGATGATTCCCTTCAGCCCTGGTATATAAGGCAAGGACTCAATACTTGCAGTTGCACAGACCTTGACTTCGCCCCTCTCTGCTTTGGCTGCAGAGATCTTTGAAAATCACAGAGAAATTAAAAACCTGCCAAAGGGAGTTCAGAACCTCATGTTTTCTCCAACAGATGTATTGTCCCAGCACGAGCCTGCTCTGGATTCCAGCCGTGGGGACAAAAAGGGCCCATAGTGACCTGGATAATGGGTATGGGAAGGGAGCAGGGAAGTTACGGATAATCTTCCCCTCAGTCAGCTGCACAGCCAGCCCTCCCGTGGGACTCTGCAGGTGTCTGGGTGACCCCTAGATGTGGGAGGGTTCCTTGGTTTGCTTGTTTCTTTCTAAAATTGCAAAAGCTTTAACTTATCAGAAATTCTGAAAGTCGGCTTCGTCAAGCATTTGAGGTCGTAACTCTTAATTTCTGTACAATAACTGGACTATGAAATAAAATTCACAACAAAATCCAACCATTTGTTCTTTTTCCTACTTCTTCATCTTTCTCACAGTGTTCTATAGTTCTGCTTCTATTATTTAGTGCTTTTCACAGAGAAGTGAACAATTTATTAAAGGAGTTGTTTTATGGGATTTACAGTTGGACTCAATGATTTTAAAGGTCTTTTCCAACCTAACTGATTTTATGATTTCTACATACCATAGCTTTTTCTCTTAAACACAGTAACATTCTGAGCCAGGCCCCACTGATGATTGGATGATATCTTAGTCGTTGAGGATCATATCAGAATTAAATCATGTTGCTTACTATTCTCTTTTAATAAAACTAGCCGGATTTCTTGCCTGATGAAAATGGATGGAAAGCACAACCTTTTACTTAGGTCTTAAAATCTATCTTTTCTGTCTGGCTCTAGAGGTTAGGGCCTGAATGGTGAGGCAGCCTTTACCCCATGTCCTACCCTAAAAATTCCCTCTCAGCTCTCTTGTAGGCTCCTTTCAGGTTCTGGAAGGTGCTGTAAGATCTTCCCTGAGCCTTCCCTTCTCCAGGCTGAGTAACCCCAACTCTCTCAGCCTGTCTTCACAGAAGACATCTTCTTTCAAAGAGTGCAGTTCAGTATAACGGCTTCGATACTTAAATTGTTTAAATAATTTCCCAAGGAAAAGAGAAAGCAAGAAAAAGACAAACCTTTTATAAAAGCACAGCAGATGCACCGGTGCATGTTGGGACCGAGGCAGAACAGACTGGGAGCTGTCATCACCCCTCAGAGCCACATTCCTTCCCCAGCTCATGTGGCCCACACCTGGGACACACTTGGGAGGCTCCCAGGTTCAAAGCAAATGCTCCTACCTTTGTTCCTGCCTGCAAGTCCTTTTAATTTCAGCATTTTCCATCCCTGTCATCACTGTTCCCTAGCACTAGGAGTGTCTCTGACCAAATACCAAGACACGTTGCAGGGGTTTTTTTATTTATTTGGTTGATTTTTAGTATATAGGAACTAATCGGAGGTATTTTGTTTGTGAGGTATTTCTGTTTGTGTGGTTGGATTTTTCATTATTCAGGTCACCCATCAAAATAAATATTAAGAACCAGAGCTAAATTATATAAAAGTCACATTTGAGGAAGTTGAGTAGGTGGAAGCCTGAGGACTCTTGGCAATCTGGATATTGGTTACACTGCAGGATGACATTATATTGCAATTTTTTCTTTAGGATGATGTGAAAATAGTAACAAATAATTGCACCACAAACGTGTGGCATAAAGTGCAAACAGATTTTGTCTTTACTATTAAGTTCCCAATCCAAGTGTGACTTGAAAAAACTGAGTCACACATGATTCAGTTATCCTTGAATTTTATTATTTTAGTAAATATTTATAGACATGACTAAACTGCCATCAAGCATGACATTGATGCAACACTGAATTTAATAAAAGATTTTGTCCCTTTTTATCCTGATTAGTCTCTATATGCGTTTCTCACTAATGCACCATCAGAGCTGCAGAACTCCTGAGCTGCTGAGTCACCAGCAGCTGAAATCTCTCTCCGCTCTCCAGCAGCATAAATCTATTTTTCCTTTATGGAGAAAACAAATTATGCCAGAATGTGAGCTATGTCCTTGCATTACGAGACCTCTGAAGTGACAGCACAAAGACTGGACAATAACTACACCATCAAGTGATGGGGTCAAAAAACATTAGGGAAAGGTCTGGTCCTGAGAGTGCTGCTCTGCAGTGGGGCTGTCCCCATGCAAGAAGTGCTGCCATTTGGGCCGGACACAGTGTACTGCAAGTTTGTTTATGTTTGAGGCAAACATGTCCTGGACTGCATGGAAAGCTGCAAGGCTGACGCACAGAGATTATCCCTGCTGATAAAAGAAGCACTCAGGAACATCACTAATTATCCCAAGGAACAGAAAGGAGGATCAGTACAGCTGAAGGGGGAAATTCCAGCTGAAGTCTTGGCAGTGCTTTGCTTTTAGTTTTACTGTACTACAACCTAGCGCTGCCACAAATAAATGTCAGTTTTCCCTTCTTGCTCAAAAACAGGAAAAAAAACCAGTTTGGAAAATGCTCCTGATTGCTAAGGAGGTATCTAGACTTTAGATGAAATGTGCAATTAGCTTTAAAATAAAGAGCTTGAAGTATAACCACAAGAATATACAAACAAATAAAATGGAACCCAATAATTGAAACGAAAGTTGTCCACTATTTATCAACTAAAAAAGGTAAAAAAAACGAAAAGCAGAAAAGACAATGGAAATAAATAGAACCATCTACAATTAAGGTGCACTGTAAACTTATGAGTAACATTATTGAAACCCAGTATCTTTCAAGTACCATTGGAAAAGTTAAAAACTGAATGACAGGAGAGAAAAAAAAAGCTCAAACAAAACTCATAATGGGAACAAATGGAAAACAAAAATTATGACGTGAAAAGGAGTAGTAATGATAACCCTGTCTGCTCCTTCTGACCAGGACAGCGTGTGGGCTGTTGCAGTGGGAACACTAAACTGGAGAATACCACTCCTAACTCCCAACAACCCCTCTACAGTACTTTAAAATATTGCCCCGGAGCTCAGGGAAGTGGAAAATGAAAATCAATCCATAACTGACAACACTGACACTGTCTATGTAAAACAGGTCAGACTACAATCCACAAGGTCACTTTAACTGTCAGACTTACTTTTAAAGCGAAATCATTGCTTTTAATGTAATATAAACTGATATTGCAGCAGGCATCACAGGCATGATGGGCTGCTCTCTTTACACCCTGCTGGTGGTTAACAGTGACCACTGAGGCAAGACCAAAGAATAAAAACCACTTGCAATCCTTCTGCTACAGTCAAGACATTGAGCCAAGGCAGGAATGCCGTAAGAGGACTGCTCAAGTTAAACAGGATTTGGGTCAAGTACCCACAGTACATTGATTTTCTCACCTTTTTTTTCACCTTTTGCCTGAGAGAAGATGGGATTGGTGTGGCCTAAAGCAACTGTGAGTGCTGCTAATGCCAGCAGATACCAGGCAGCTGAATTCCTAACGTGAACATGGTGAAAAATGTCCTACAACATCACAGACACTGCTCATGTGCCCAAACTGGACCCACAGACTTTCATGCTCTACCTCAGCTCAGAAATGGGTAATGCTCAGCAACCCAGACTACTGAAAGTCTGAACTGGGCTAAATGAGGCAGAATTTCAACCTTTGCATTGTATGAGAGAACACAGGACAGTCAGTGATGCATCTCTGCCTGATTCTGCCCAGCCACCCACATCACACCATTTGAATCCAAGACTTAGGTCAGCTTTGCCCCTCTTCGCTGTAAAGAATTTTTACACCCTACCAAATGAGAAGAGGTGCTGTACTCTAAAAAGGTGGAACTCAGTTCAAGTACAAACACACACATCTGGCATCTAAATACCATTTCTAATACCTGATTGCCAAAATAACTCTATTTGAATACCCAGTGATGAACTTTGCCCTCAGAGTGTTTCCCTCACGGTGTTTCTCTGTGCTTACACAAGAAAGTGGCCAAGAAATCTGTTCCTGATTTTTGTCTCTGTCCAGACCACATTTGAAATACATTCCCTCTACCTAACTAAATGCTGTTAAACAGAAATACAAGAGAAGACAATGCATTCCCTGCAGCTGCCTCTCTGGTGAGAACACCATCTAAAAACAACAAAGATGGTACATATTTATCTTCACAGGAGCAGGGAAGAGATTTATAGGTTATTTTTGAGTTTAGTAAGCACTTAATTGCACTCGTACCAAACTTTGATTGCAACCAGACAGCGGCCTGGAAGATTCACGCCCCTCGAGTTGTTTTCTGATCTCCATACCCCATTCCTTGCTCCCCAGGACAGGTAAACCCCATCACTTCATATACTTTATTTCTGTATCTTACTTGCTAAATTCAATAATAATGAACCTGTGCAACATTTGTTTTGAAGATTAGTAATGAGGTTCGTAGCAGTTTTTGATTTTTGCCATGGAAGTGTTCCTTGAATGTCTTTATTATGAAAAGGAGAAGGGCAGTTCTTTGGATTAAATGAGCCAGATATTCAGCTGTGGAAGGATAATTTTGGTTCACTCCAGTGGGACAGTGCTGTTTGTAAGCCAATTCCCTTGACCTAGAGGATCTTCCCTGATTTCATCTCTCCAGTTGGACTTTTCCAGCTTGTAATTAAGTATTCACTGAGTACCAGGGAAACAAAGAATAAAGAAAAAGGGGAAAAAATAAGCCCTTTGTAGAGGTTCCAGTCCTCTGGTCCAAGGAATATTTCATTATTTAGGCAAAGTGGAAATGCTTTTCTGGAGAGGCTGAGGGTTGTCCATGGTGGTTATGGACAGAAAAGAGAAAAAAAGAGAAAATGGACAGAGGAAACCCAGTGGATCTCTACAGGGAAAAGAAGTGCCCGCTTAGCTTTTCAAACAACATAGATAGTTATACTCACCAAATGAGTTAAGAAGGAAAGGTGTAGTTCAATAGCAAATTAATTACCTTTAACTAGAGGTTTATAGTGTTCCTTTAAAATGATTGGTTTATCCTATTATTCAGGTGGTTATCAAGGAAGGAAAGAAATGTGAAACTCATCAGATTCAAGGTTGAACAGCAAATTAATTTTCTTTAACTAGATGTTTAATATTCCTTTGAAACTATTGGTTTATCCTATCATTCAGGTGGTTATCAAGGATGGAAAGCAATGTGAAATCATTCCTGCTCCTGTAATAACTACAGGATATTTGCTGTGATGGTTTCTCCTGAAATGATGCTGCGTAAACTTTCCTCATCTTTAACAAAGCTACCAAAACCTGAGGGGGAGGTACCCTAAAAAGAAGGCGGCATTTCTGGCGCGGGGATATTTTAAAGCAGTGATGGATCAGTGGTGTTGCACACGCTGTGTGCCTTTCCCAGGAACAGGGGCCGGCTCCAGCCGCCAGGTCAGAGGCACCAGGGCAGCTCTGATGGGAGCAGATGCCCCGAGGATGCCGCAGCAGCTGCGCCTGCCCGTGGCTCCACGTGCAGAACATCTTCCCGCGGCTTCCCAGCGCTGGGCTCCCTCACTTCCAAGAACCCAGGGGCCTCTTCAAACAAGGCTGAAAGGAGAGAGGCTTGCGAGTCAGCTGGCAGCATGCGAGCATTTCTGAGCTCGCCTGGCTAGAGCGGAGGAGAGCCGAGTTTGTGCTGTGTGCTGACCCCTCTCAGCCAAGTTCAGAGCAGTGGGAGCTATCAGATGTGACAGGCTCCTGGCAAGCGGCCGCAGGCCTTTGGCTGGAATCCCTTCCAGGCCCAGCTGGGATCAATTAAACTAAATAATAGTTCTTGCTATAACTAGTTCCTACCTCGTTCTCCTGAAATTGCTTAGTGTTCAAATGGACACACTGTTAAGTTCATACCTTGCTCACCCTTCCCCCGCTCTGGATAAGCTGACACCTACAAATCCCAGATTTTTAGAGCGAGCCCTTAAAAGCTGAATCAGGAAGGAACATGGCACATGCAGGCCTCCATTCTTGTCTGCTGCTGTGCCATCATGAAATCCATCCTGCTCATCCAACACCCCAAATACGAATAAAACCCCTCCACACATTTATTTCTCCAAACTTTATGTTAAATGGAGGAGCTGTTGTCCGTAATTGATTGGCAGACTGGTCCAGCCAAACTGTTATCAAATCCTGCCTTAAAAATTTGGAGTAATTGTCCAAAAAAAGCCTCAGTTGTGCTATAACTCAAGTGTTTGCAGGACCAGGTAATGGCCACGTTACAGCAAGGAGCATTTAAAATCAAGATCAGCTTTTCCAAGTGATTCTACTACTGTACAGAGATTTGCTCTGAGCAACATGAATAATCCATCTCAACCTTTAAAATGATGCAAACCAGCATAACTGGAACAAACATATGTGTGTTTTTCATTGTGAATGAAAACAAGAATTATTTTGCACTCAATTATTAAAAAAAAACCAAAAAACAAACTAATTTTTTTAATCCAGTAATCTTCAGATCTCTCCTGAGAGGAGCCCATGTTAAAACTATGAATCATAATAATTAGTTTCTATGAAGCCAGACAGTATTTGCACAGTTTTAAAGCCCCTAATCATTCTCTCATTTACAGAGGAACACGGCTCTCTACCCAAATAAAAAGAAATATAATACTTTCTTTTTCATTTTAATGAATTTCACGTAGTTTTGCTTGCTGGATTTCCAAACCCTAATGTAACAGTAAGAAAGCACTTGTTCTGCTAAGCATTTGAAAGTAGTTGGATCATTCAGCTGCTTAAAGGCCCTAGTGAATGGAAGCCAAGATTTTTATGATCCTGCAAAATGTCCAGTACTACCCTGGAATACTGTGCTGTTTTGTCATTGCATTCCTTAGGTAATGACTCTCCCCACCAAGAATTCTCCCCTTTTTTTGAGGAGCTGGAATAACCTCCCTGGCCTGGGCTCTCTCCACCACGCTGTGCTAACCTGACAATCCTCTCGAGGAGCCTGCAGGCCTTCTTCAAGCACTCCAGTTTTAAACACTGTTCCATTTTACAAGTAGAAGTTCTGCAAACAATGTCTTGCTTTAAATACACACTATGGATAGCAGAAAGGCTGGAATGCCACTTAAGTTCAGAAAGAATTCCTCGGAGAATGGCTGAAGGCACCAAGCTGGTCAGTCAAATCCCTCTCTCTAAAAATATCAACAAACACGACACTACAAGGTCCTAAATTTATTGTTTTTGCACCACCTTGGAAAAAATGCTCATTTCTCTAGAAGTTTTTATAGTTGCCTGTACAGAAAGGTTCAACAACAAACTTATGGGTAAAGTCCAGAAAAACACTTCTGCCTCACAGGAGGAAGCAGCATTTGAACTCAATCTCCAATATCAGCACATTTTAGTGATACCATTCCACGTACCAAAGCCTTTCTGCTGGTTCAAGTATTTCTTTTAAAAACCATTAAAACAATTCGCACTACTTTGTAAAGTAAATTCCTACTGCTGTAAACTTTCCACTGTAGGACATGCCTTGCAAAGTCACAGCTACCCTAAGGGGAAACGTCTGCAGGGAATTTGTGGGGTAATCTCCTGACTAGAAAACAATTCACCTGACAGCAGCCAGGAATTCAGTCCCTTCTTCGGCACCACAGAGAGAATAACCCTGGAAAGAGACCCCTGCTCTGGGCTGTGCACACCACACCACCTCTGCAGCCTCCTGTGGGGCCTTCCAGCTGGGCTGAGCTGCTCTGTCCCACCCCCAGAGGGCAGGTAGATGAGGAAAGGAGAATTCCAAAAGCATGGAGGGCATGGAAAGGCTTCCAGTGTTGGGGAAAGAGTGAGAATGGCAGAGTTCAGGAAACAGAGCGAGACAAACAAATGGACACACATGTGATAGTGTGGAAAACAAAACCACATGGGCTTCGAGCACTGAAACACAGATCTGAGATAGCCAAAACAGATTGCTCAGCTGTCTAAAGCATTTAATAAGTTATTATTAGGGTACAGCCAGGAACCACGGAGAGGGAAGGGATTAGATTCTGCTCTAAATTACCCGAGATCACACAGTGAAACCCACTTACTCCAGATTTTCAAAACGTGGGAGTGTGTGGGGATGGGGGACGGGGGATGGGAGCGGGGGGTTGCAAGAGGAATCAATTCAGGGATGCAAAAATATGCAACAAGTCACCTACAGTTCACAGTCAAAACAGATGGACAAATGAAAAATGCTAAAACAGCGTGGTAATACCCAATAAAGATGGGAAGAGAGAAATTCAGGGATGGCCCAAGCTACACCTGCTGGGGGAGGCTCCTGGGAGATGGGGTGAGGAGGGAGAGGCAGAAACAGCAGAGGAAAGAACAGACAGAGAACAATGAAAGGAGTAGGAACCATTCACACCAGAGCAGAGCTTCCTTAGCCCAAAGCCAAACCAGCAATCTCTCAAGCCGCTGGGCAATGTCAAGCCAAAGCAGTGCTTAACCTCAGGGAGGTATTGACAAGGAGGCTGGAAATTTGTTGGGAAGTTATGGAATATTGCATATCTGTGGAAAGGAGGTCAAAAACATTTTCTAATTAATGCCATCTGCACTGATCTATGTTCTACGTTAACTCTTCTAATAAAAGACCCACGTTTCACCCTCAATAAAAGTGTCAATAATCTTAGTGGGTATTTTTATATCTTTGCTTATAAAATATTGTTTACGAAATCAAGAATTTATTTGATTTTAATATTTATACTCTTAAGGTGGAAAATAAAAGTCCTGAACAACAGTGTTTTATTTTAAACAGGAACCAGCCACACAATGCCAAAATACCTTCCTGACTAGGTAAGTGTAGTGTAACTTAAAACATCAGAACCAGAGTCTGCTGGAAGGAGGCAGGTCCCATATGCATGAAAGGTATGTTCTGAAATTCCCTCAAAGCCCATAGATCTGCTTATGTAAAATACCTTCAGTGTTCAGGAAAGGATTAGGAGACAATAGTCAGCCATAATTAAAACGTAACAATCTGCTGCACACATATACTCCCTTTAAGAGGATAGGTACTTATGACAGCAATTTAATAAATCATTTAGGAAAGACTTGGGTACCACAGAGATGAGAGCAGTGCACAAATGAGAGCAGAACAGGAAATGCATAAATTGGGTGAGAATGAAGGATTTGCTTCTGCAGCCTTCAGCAAATTAATAGAGTATTAAGTATAAAAACTTTTGACAAGAAAAGTTACAAAGAAACTCCTGCTACATCCCAAAAGGGAACTGTCAGCAGAGTAACAGGAGTCTTAATCTGAAACTCTGTGACAGCTAAAAAGCCCTCAGAGAGTCTGGGTTCCTCTGCCTTCCCCACAGATTGTTTCATACATTCTCTGTATAATCTAATTCTGCAGCAATGTGTATTAATTATTAATTCCCTAGGGCTCCAGATAAATAATTTCATAAGAAAGTTCACAAATAACTTCATCACTATCAGAATAAATCAGTGATTCTGGTACGTAAAATGTCTGAATATTAAATGGGCCAGACTTTTAAAACATATCCCAGTATTTTTCAACTGGACTCCAAGTGGAAACCTTTTTTTTCCGGAAGTCCTGAGCTGAGAATTCATTTTGACATCTATGGTGACAAAATGAACAGGGTTTTGTTTACATCTCTGTTTCTCAGTATTCAGTGGTTTCTCATCCACAACAGGTGGACTCCCTGCAGCATTGCAAGAGAGAAAAAGATATGACACTGATAATATAAACATGTGTCTGTTCTAGAACTAAAAAATGTGATTTTTTTGCTAAACTTCATCATGGGAGTTGTGCACTTTCAGCTGTTCAGCTGCTGGAAGTAAATTAAATCTGACACTCACCATTTTACCCTATAAGCTTTTTTCCAGAGATGTTCTTCTATTATTGATGATTATTACCTGTGGAAGTCTCACTTGTTTCACTAATCTCTAGTATGTTTCTCTTTTTCATTACAAAAATACAATACTCCTGCTCTGGTGGCCTCCTGGAATCCCTGAACTTTTCCAGAACACAAACCTGGCTATCAAAACATAGCCACAAGTGCTCTTTAGTGAGCAATAAAATATTCTCAGCATCAGAACGGGATCCAAGCTTTCATACACAATTACAGGATCAAATCGCTGCAAGGCACAGGATATTTTCAAAGACTGGCTGTGGCTGCCTCTGTCTGTGAACAGCTACTGGAGATACACCTGGAAACGAGGAAACACAGACATCTCCACCAATAAATAAATAAATAAAAAGAAGTTGAAGACTTCTTAGTGAAGCCCAAAGCAAAGTCTTGTCAAAGCCATCAACAGATGTAAACAAATATCTTCTTTCCTTTCGTTAATACCGAATTTTGTACTTCCTTTCCTCAATGTTACACACTGGAAATAAGTATTTATTCCTGGGAAGGGACTGAATTATAGTCCTTAAAACACTCAGATTTTTTTTTTAACTTGAAGAATTTATTTCAGTTCTACTTTAGAAAGAGAAGAAGTAAGGCAGAGCAGAGGAAGATATTTCCCAAGCAACATCATCTCGCTCTTTGGGAAGTTTGTCAGTCGAAGCACTAACTCTGACTCTGAATTTCATGTCTTCATGTTGCTGTTGGACACACCAAGTTACCCCTAAATCCATCAGGATGCTAAAAAACCGTGGGGACATATTTTCAAAAGTAAAGAATCATTTTCCTTGGCTAAAACATTTCTCCTTGGAATTCCTCAAAAGGTTTCTTTTTCACATTAATCTCAAGAATACGATTCCCAATTGTTTTTAAAGACACGATGCTTAATCTCTGTCCCCCTCTTCCCCAGCAGAGTCGGTACAGGAGCTTTTAGCGAATTAAAACAGGAGTGGAATGACCTAAACAACAAAATCACGACTGAATTATTTACCAGCACTGAGATGGGAATGACTCATGGACAACTTCACACTAAGAAATACAAGATTTTGATGGGGTTATTTTGAAATTAAATGATATCATAACTTTCGATAATATCATAACTTTTTGAGGTGTGAAAGCGTCCTACCCCTTTTCACTTTAATAAACTGAAGATTTTAAAAGAGATCTTTTAGCAACATATGCTCTTCTCTGGTTGTGAGGTCAGGGTGTGAATATTTCTTGACCAGTCCAATTTACATCCAGCTCACACAGGAAACTCATAGATTTCTTTTAACTGTGAAATTTAGCTAAAACCGAGTAATATTAACCAAAAAAAAAAAAATCTTTAGGACATCTGTTCTACACAATAAAGGGTCGTGCTTAAGGGGGAAAAAAATTTAGGCTTTAATTCCTCATTTAAGATGAGTAATTCTTCAAAGATCCTAAGTATCTACAAATCCCCAAACTGTTTCCTGGCCATCTCACACTCTGGAATGGCAAACCACTCCTTTCAGTAGCCTCAATATAAAATAAAAACCTAATTTCAGGTTTCATTAACAGCACTGTAAGAGTGATCACCTTGGTATTAAAAGGGAAGATTTAGGAAAGATAAATGCAGGGAAAAAAAGAGGACAGATTATATATATTGCAAATACATAATTTAAGAAAAGGCAGCATTAGGCTGCCTTGGAGGCCTCGCCTGCAGCTGAGGGTTTGGCTCTGTGTGGGTACAGACACCATCAGTGTCTTTTCTGCTGTACCACAAATGAAAAAAGAACAAATCACCAGGAGAAAGTCCTGGTAAACTTGGGTCAGGAAGGGTGGATGAGGAGGGACAAAATTACTATGAAAACGTGTAATTTTAATAATTTTCATCTTTTTTATTGCCTGAGGTGCTTAAGAGGCATAACCTATTTTCTCAGAGCCCATCAGCACAATATTTCAATATTTTACAGAGTTATCAAGCTGGGATCTCAGAGTTATCAACAAAATGCCAGCTGAAACAAATCCATCAGCTATAAAATATGCTTTGTGTTCAGCTGGGCAAACGAAGTGACCCTGGGAAAAAAAGAAAAGAAAAGAATTCAGTTTGCAATCAGATCTGTGGAGCTCCTCTGATAGCTCTAGTAGGGTTATGCTCACCACCACGTGCTTAGAAAAAAGGTATTTGTCTAAAGCCTCTTTGCAAAACATAACAGAAAAACTTGAGCAGAGCTGGTGGCTGCTGCTGCTGCCCTTACCCACCATTATCCATTTGTTTCATCCCACGGCTTTCTCTCCGGCTGCCAAGCAATCATCCAGGTTCAATTTCCCAGTGAGGTTTCAAAGATGGTTCTCATCACTTTGCTGTCTCTTAATACGGTGGGGGTGTGGTTTTATTTTCAAATTTTTGGGGCTGACTTCAGTTGGAGGCCCACAGCACAGCTCTCCTAAGGGTGGGAGACTGGTGCTGCAATAAAGGACAGACACAACTTTTTCACAACCCTGCCCCTTTCACATCCTCTTCCCCTTTTTGTTCCATGGCCCAAACCTGTGGGGAGGGAAGAGCCACCTTGGAGCCCTACGAAGAGGACTCAACACAGTGATCTTGGAGTGCAGGGAGTGGCATTTTGATACTGTACTTCAGAACCTTAAATCCCACTAAAACCCCATTAAAGGTGTTCCAATAATTTATTAGAACTGCTCCTACAACCTAGCCTTTCATATTTAGCAGTTCTGCTGCTCCCTTTCCAAAAGGAAAATGAGCCTTATTAGAAAAGGGAGTGATTTCAGATAGACCAGGGAAGGACTGGCTTTTCAAACATCGTAAAGGCAGCTCTGCAGTCCAAGCAGAGGCTTTGGCAGAAGCCTCATGCAGTGGTAATACTTCCCAATCCAGACTTTTTTTCTTTAATGGAAAATGATGGAAAGTCCTGCTTTAACAGGATTCAGACGCTGGCTCTTGGAAACAGGATTTGGTAACCAAAATAAAAAATATCTCAGAAACTTTAATGGCCTCCTTCACGAAAGCCTGGCCAAGTACTTGCATTTAATAATTGAAGCGATCAGTTTACTTTTACATAGTGGATCTAAACCCTCTCTCCAAAACAGACACAAAATCCCCTTGGCTGCACTGTCTGTAGCCAGAATTTGGGGCAATATACTTGTAAAAATGAGATATACTGATGGTAACTCAAATAATTTTGTCGTTATTTCTGACTATGGTTAGAAGATGAGGTGACAGCTGATAATCCTCACATCCTGGTGCCAGTGTGGTGTTTATAAACGTTTATAGGTGTGGATTTAACCACCATGACCTCAGGTAGCTGCTGCAGTCCTCTGAAAGAGCTGCGTGGAAAGACCCTACATCAATCCCCAGCCGTCCCCATGAAATCCCCTGAGCTCCCTGAGAGATGAGCTGGAACTTCACCTTAGACCAGGCATATTCTACTAGATAAACTCAGATTTTGGCCCAGAAAAGTTTGAATCTCGACCCCCAGCCTTTTAGAGGACATCTCCACTGCTGTGCTATAAAAATAAAAATATTTGAATGTTCTAGCTGAAGGCAAATACGTAAATTTTCGTTAGAACAGCTGTTTTGTATCAGTTTTAGAGAGAAACATTAAAACTCGGCCATGTGTTGCACTGACAGCAAACTGGCTCCGTGGGTTGTACAAAAGGGCCTGGTGAGAAGTCTGGATAATGGACCTCACCTCCAGGAAGTTCTTGGGGAGGTAAAGTGAAGGAGGATGCAGAAGGAGAAAATAACAATCCTGGAGGACTTTGGAACTCCCCAGAGTGTCTTTTTTTCCACAAAAAGCTGTTCTCTGCTTCGGGGCCACAGCACTCAGTTTCTGCACAGCCTGGCAGGGTGATTTATTCGCTGGATCACCACAAAATCCAACGTGCAGTTTTGTGCTAAGTGTGTGGTAAATCCATGATGGATGCTCTGGAAGCCACAATTGCTACTGTGCAGTAACTTGTGGTGTTGGTACAATATGAGATAATAGCAGGGGGCAAAGATCTGCCTTACGAGGAGGCTCAGCTGAAAATACAGCTTCAGATTTCAGCCCCGGCCCTTATCATTCTGTCAGCTCCAGACTGATCTTTTTTCAGTCCTACAAAGGCAAAATAAGGCTATGAAACATTGGAAATGGGAAAAATTAACCGTTATTCAAAAAGAACATCGTGAGCCATGCAAAATTCTTACATCCCAACCTAAATCAGGGTTTTCCATGACATATCTGAGAACTGCAAAGTTTAGGAGTGCAGCAAGGAGGTTTGTTTTTTTTTCAATAAGTTTTCTTCACAATGAGTACAGTTCATGTTCCGTCACCAAAGAATTTGGACCAGATTAACCAGCTAATGATGAATTAAAAAAAAACAAAACAACAAAGGAAAATATACATAGGAAAAGAAGAGAATCAGCAAAAGCAGCAGAAATCAGATATTTGTTCATTGTAAACCAACAACAACTTAAAGATTTGTGTGAAATTACATCAACCTCACCAATCCACTGTGTTTAACCTCTTTCATTTGGGGCTGGTTACATTTGTAGAAACCTGATGCATTAATCTGTTGTTCTCATAATTACTCTTAAGAGGTTTTCTTGTTCATATTAATAACTCTACTTTTAGTAAAGGAAATAATGGGGTTTGCTCTTCTGAACCACAAAAGTGGAAGTTATGCAATATTATGATCATCACTTTAGGCCAGCAAGGACTTGGAAATAAGTATCCATCACTAAAGTTAACACCAGATCTTCAGGAGGAGCTGTCTGGTAAAAAAGAAGGGAATTTCTACTGTGCAAAGGATTACATCATTTTGACAGTCATTACTGCAGTGGAACAGCACAAACTCGTTCCCCACCCCTTTCTCCATCCCACTTTTCTCTGTGTTTAATGTACTTAGAAATTTTCTGAAATACTTTGACCATTTAAAAAATGCGATGATTTTTTCCAAGAGTTCAATGTGGAACTGCATCTCCTTGAAATGCTATGACCCTCCCCCCTCCGGCTGCCCCCTCCTGTCAGGGAGTTGTGGAGAGGGAGAAGGTCCCCCCTGAGCCCCTTTTCTCCAGGCTGAGCTCCTCCAGCTCCCTCAGCCTTGCAATGGCCACAGAAGAGGAGGATCCTTTGTGGAGTAAAAAGATTCAAGCAGCTTTTATTATTTTTTGCTGTATTTATTGTCAAACGACTGTTAAAAGGAATGATTAGTAGGAACAAATTGGAACGAGTAAGAAGTCTCCATTCGTTAAACAAGTGCCAAGGAATAGTTTGGATTGCATATTCCAATGCTGTGGGGAAAAATGAAGAATATGGTACAAAGTAGTTACTTGGCTTTGGAGAAATGGAGCTAATTGGGAGAGGGGGTAGGAAAAAAAGTGATTCAGGGGATACGGTGAGCATGAAAAATATTTATGCATGGAAGGGAAATGGAAGCAGAGGGCAGAAGGGAGGAGAAAACAGCAAGGCAGGCATTTGGTCACGGAAGATTATCAAGTTTGTCAGGCATGACACCCCCGTGGTGAATTCATGCTGACCACTCAGGACTTTCCTGTCCTTCCTGTGCCTGGAAATGGTTTCCAGGATGGATTACTGCATCACCCTGCCAGGGACTGACACGCTGCTCTTATTCCCTGGATCCTCCTTCTCGCCCTCAATGCGGACAGGAGTGACACTGGCTCTGCTCCAGTTCCTGCAGTCACCACGGTCACTCAAACACTGCCAAGACCTCTCCCATGACGACATCAGCGAGGTCCCCCAGTACTTATGGGTACATCCCATCCAGGCCCAGGGGTTTATATTTGTCCTGCGTCCCTAAGTGTTCCCTGACCTGGTCATCTTCCACCAAAGGTCAAATTTCCTTCCTACCTATTATCCCCTGGTCTTCAGGGCCTGGGATTGATGAAGTCCAGTCTTGGTAGTAAAGACTGATGTGAAGGAGGAATTCAGCACCTCAGCCTTCTCCATGTCCTGTGCAAGTGGGTTGCCCCCCTCATTTAGGATTAGTGGTGCAGGGGCACTTTTCTAAGGAGATAAATCATAACTCGAAAATCTGTTTCAGTTATGGGATAGGGTAGTAAATATGCACCTTTTATTGTTCTGAGAAAATTATTTACAAAATCTTAAAAGACAACAAACCACAAGTATTTCATACTGCTTTAAAAAAGAGGCAAATTCAAAACCTAAACTTTCATTCTTCAAGTGCCTTTTCATTCCAAACCAGAACAGATGGATAAATATTTTTTTTTGTGCCTGAAACTTTTTTGACAATTTTAACACAGAAACCCCTTGCAGGATCACATCTCTCCTGGGAGCTGTACTTTGGGTGAATTATACCCAGACTTTTAGCAGCCTGCAGTCCAGTGTGCTGCTTGGTTCAACACAGATGTGTGATCTTGGCACAGCTTCGCTGTGAAAATTGTGCTAAGGTGTGAGAACATACGTGAACTGGAGCTGGGCAAGATAAGCAGAGTGAAACCTAGACAGAGGGCAGTTGTTGAAATCCTGATAGTTAGCAGCTTCCAGAGTCCAGAGAAGAAATGCTGGCGTGAAAAGGTGTCAAAACTCACAGGGAACAGAAAAAAAACCAAAAATAGCTGAGGATGGAATAGATGGAATATCTACAGTCTCTACTGTTTTGCCCACCTCTCAAGGGGAAATAGTAGAGACTTTTATTCTTAGCTATCATCATACAGTACAGCAGGTGATGCAGACTGGTGTCAGACTGAACCACTTCCAGTCCCAGCAGTCAATACAAAATACTAAGCTGTTTTTCAATTTTTCCACTGGAGAACAGAAAAAAAATTGAAATTTTGCACATAAAAGACAATGCCAAGAGATGCTAGATGCTCAGTGAGGAAAAATGTATGGAAAATGAGATTTGCTGTAGTTTCATGATGGGGAGACCCTGGCACAGGGTGCCCAGAGCAGCTGTGGCTGCCCCTGGATCCCTGGCAGTGTCCAAGGCCGGGCTGGACGGGGCTTGGAGCAGCCTGGGACAGTGGAAGGTGTCCCTGCTCATGACGGGGTTGGAACTAAAGAGTCTTTAAGGTCCCTTTCAATCCAGACCACTCTATGATTCTATGACTCCATGACCCAATTAAATGGATTTAACTGCCTGCCTGACCCCAAGCTGGTCCTTCACCCACAAAAGAATGAGGCTGCAGCAGATCAGCTTCAGTCTCCATCACCAAGCCTGCCTTTCCTGGTTCCCCTCACATAAAAGGCCAGCCTGGCAAAATCCTGGTGCAGACAGAGCCACAGCCAGCCTTCCCCAGCACTGTGGCCAGCTGCCAGCAGGGATTTTTCCTGCCTGGAGCTCCCTGACATAACTGGACGAGGCAATTCTGTGCAAAGTGCAAAAAAAGATATTTTGTGAGGCTGAAATGAATGGCCATGGCAAGTGACAAAAATAGCTCGTTGCTGAGACTGATGTAAGGCATAATGAGTCATTAGCTCAGAAGGATTTCATTGGGGTTCTGGGAAATGGGGAACTGGGGGCTCGTTTGTCAGGAATTCAGAGCTGCTGGTGAAACGCTGCCTTCAATAAGTGGATTCCTGAAAGTCTTAACTGGAGGAAGACACACCAAATTATAACTTACTGAAGTAGTGTATTAGCCTTTATTTTGGTAAAGCAGTGCCCCGGGGAGATCTCAATGTTCTTTCGCTTTCTGTGAATGAATTACATCCTTCATGTTAATGTTAAAAATATTAGTTAAACATTTTACTAAATGCAGCTTCCTGGTCCTGTGCTCATGAACAAAAGTCACTTGTTGTAATAAATACTGAGGACACATCAGTAGCTTTTTTCTTCTTGTCTTAAGCTGAGTAATTTTAAATACCAAAGATTTCCTCATTAAAAGTCTTTCATAATCTTAAGGGATGGGGTGAAGAGGGCAGAAGGTCAAAATCTTGTTTTACAAAGCATGCTGCAATCTCACTTTATTGATACTTATATTACTGGCTGGGATGACTCAGTCCACCTCAGGACACTGAGTTTTGGTCACAGCAGAAATTAGAGAAGGAAGAAAAAGCCCCTTTCTCTGAGACAGTGCTCTACTGATAAAAAAATGACTCTCTGGAGAATTCCTTGTCCATGAGCCATGACAGCTCAATTTTAAATGAATTTCTATTTCCGGAATTTCAAGGAGAAATTTCTTTCTGTACCACTCAGGGGAGTGGTGGAAGTCCTCATTTCCCTGACCTCCCAGGACAAGGGGGCAAAGCAGCATCCTCTGCACTCCAGCCTGTGGGGCAGCTCTGTGGAGGCCGAGTCTGATCAGTGCTGAGGCAACTGAACAGAATTACCAGCAAAGCATTCTACAATTCTGCTGCCTTACAGCTGTAGACTGTCAAAGGCTAAACTCAAAAGAATTTCCTTGAGAATTGTGCAAAGGACATTTCAGTGCACCAGGTTTTCTCCCTGTCAAATTTGAGGGTCCTCCTCCAAACCCCAGAGGTATGAGAGCCATTCCTGCGCTTTGGCAGAACAGCCCCAGCTTCTCTGGCCTACAAAATGGTTAAACCTTTGCCTTCAAAACAGTCAGCCGAAGGCAGAGAACAATCATGGAAAGTTTCAGCCCAACCCATTAACGTTTGGCAAAGCCAGAACCAGCTTAAAACAGAGGCCTGTAATTAGAGCGGGTCAGAACATTCTCAGCTTAATGAAATTTCATTGAAATGCTGCTTCCTCCAAGCCAGAACAACATTTTTGAGAGACATATCTGCTTCCACAAGGTTTTTGTTGGGAAAGCTGAGAGGCAAAGCGTGCTCACACACTACAGCCTGAAGATGAGGTCACTGGTTTGGGATGTACGAGAATCCAGTTGAGGCCCTGGCTCACAGAGAGCTGCAGGGAAGAGCAGTGCCCTTGCATCAGGAACACAAAATATTCAAATGCCACAGCATCTCCCTGGCTGGGTTATCCACGAAAAATAACTTAGCATGAGATACGTGCCTTGATTATGATGTTCAAGAGATTTTATGTCTTCAAGCACCACACACAAAGTCACATTTTTGAATATTATAGGTTGACCTAAAAGAGAGCTGACTTCTTCCAGGAGTTTGTGCCTTTAATGGGAAAGTTAGTCAATATTTAAAGGTCTCATCAGTAAGTGCAGTTCCTGGACAGATCAAAAAACATTTTTTTTTTTAAATTACAGGCCATAAAAAAGGGGAAGAAAACGTTAATATTACCAGGTGGAAAATCCCTACTTTTTCATTCTTATGGTTTTCACATTTTATACACGCACATGAAGCAGGCAATAGCAGGAGAAAATATGTTTGCAATTAAAATGTATTTCATATTGTGGTAGGTCCTCCCATCCATTATGGTGAGGTTTGAGGCCTATGAGTCTCGTCCTAATAAAGGAGAGAACATAATTTTTCATTCCTGAAGGTCTAAGCAGGAATTCCTTGCACTGCTGAGTTGAGCTGATGCAAACCTTTGCTTTCATGCACTATTACCTGTCTTCAGCTTGTGCAATTATTTTATTTCCCAAACATCAAGTCTGGTGAACACCTGCTTTTTTGGAAGATTATCCAAAGGTTTTTTGACATAAATGTTGGGCTTATAGCATTCACTGCTCTGTTATTGCACATGTCAGCAGAAAGGAGCCACGTGGCATAGAAGATTGGGATCATACTTAGATAACTCAATGTAAAGAATAATGCGAGCACATTTTTCTAAAACCACGTTTTCTCACTTAGAAGCACTGGTTTTTCTATATTCCTCTTTAATTCTTAGCATATCATTCTCAAAAACATTTAATTTGTGATTAATACAATCTATTTAAAAATGGAAAATAAAATCAAAGACATAACTTCAAAGACACCAATAGATGAAGTATTGAAAACCTGGGACTCTCTTCTCAAACCATTGAGATTTGTGGTTTCCCTCCCTGAATGTCAAAATTCTGAATTCAAGTGATCAGCAGCTGAGGATTGAGTCTTCCAAAAGAAAGTGCAATTTTTTCTTCAATAATATTTATGGAAATAAAATTCAACACTTATCAACTGTAGATTTCATCTTTCTCTTTCAGTTAAACTTTTAACGGAAAAACTCTGGAAGTTACTGAGCTCACACCTTAAAATGCAGCAGCTGTGTGTTAATAATCAGATTTTGCTAGCTAGGAGGAATAGTATAGTAAATTCTTGTTCAATATTTAATTTAACCTATCAAGAATAATTGCATTAATTTAAATGATGGGCTGTTCCAATTCTCCTCAGGGGACGCAAATTAAAATGTTTGAGGTGAAAGCCAGAACAACTCTCAGGTTCTAGAAAACAAACCATATATTTAATATTTAGGTTAATAGCCTTTCACACTTCCTGCTGACCTCAAAGCACATTTTAATTTCTTTTTTTTTTTTAAGGCCAGGCACCCTCAGAAATTAAAACACAGTAAAGAGGAATTCAATATCCTAAGAGCTCTGTGAAACCAGAAACTTTCCAGAAAGAAAAAAAAGAAGCTTGCAAATTTTAAAATGCTGAACCAGATTGGTGTGGTTTGCTTTCCATTACTGTCTGGCACTTCTCACAAGAACTGAGGACAATTGATAGGAACGAAATCCTGTTGTCAAGGTAATGATTTCTTTGGATTTGGTGGTGATTCCACTGTCTCCAGCTGTACCTTAATGCAGCCATCCAAACAGGCATCCCTGCTGCTGGCATTTTCCTGGCTTTCATGTACTTCCCTTTGCAATGGCAAGGATGAACTTTAACACAGACTATTGCCATTTAACAAGTGTATTAATTTTAATACTTTAATATAGTTTAAAATAAAGGTGAATTATTATGTAGTGACTAGAAGTATAAAATTTGTATTAGTGCTGAATATCAAACTTACGATATTTCAACAATCCAAAGAGTTCTAACATGTCCCTGAAAAAAATCTGAATTTACTGACTTAAATTTTCTACCAGACACTTCTGACTTTGTATCCAAAAAAGGAGGTGAAAACTCCTTTCACATGCTGAGCACATGCATAAAAGAACATGTGTTATTTATTAACAGGAGAAAGCATTTATTAAAATCTATCCTGGCTTTTGCAAATAAGATGACTTCATCCACAGGAAAGAGGTGTATATGATAAGTTGTTATTTCAGGGCTGTTTTGAAAACATTGAAAAAGGGGGTTAAAACTATTTTAGATGCCACTTTTAATTAATCTAATTTCCAGAAGGAATCTGACCAGTCACAAAGCGAAGCACAATCTTTGGGAAAACCCTAAGACCCACTCATTAAAATCTCTTTATGGCACAGCAATGTTTCTAGTTCAATATTTTATGACCTGCAGAAGTGTCAAAAGCTTTTTATGGATTGCATTGAACATTTTGTAGGTCCATCTCAATTCTCACTGTGAAATATCAGTATTGTCTGGAGCAAAACCAGCAAAATATCTCTGACTACCTGGTCTTAATCTTCCATTCCATTCTGCCAGATGCTAAGGGGAGAATTGAAGAGTAATTCACAGTAGTCACAAACACTCAAGTCACTTCATCTTCCACTGAAAACTTACCTAAAGCGAGATATTATATCATATTTTCCTTACATTAATATCCTGCCCAGGTCACCATCAGACTATTTCTAACTTGGCTATTTAAATTTTTTCCATTTTATTCGCCACCTCCCTCACCTAAATGATGGGTAAAGTAGGGATTTTCCTGAGAGTTTTAAGGAAAAGCTGAACTCAGTAGAACCTTCCATGCTCCAGAATGTTGTGGAAAGCATAAATGGAAGTGGTTGAGGAGAGTCAATGGAGAAACCAGCAAGAAAATCAAGGGTAAGGCTGGTATTAGAAACACAGCATGGACCAGAACAACTTGATGCACATGGGGAAGAAAAGGGTGTGATCAGTCACCTGAAAAGCAGCTGCATTTACTCCCTGGATAGTTTAAATTCATGTCTCCATGTGCTGATGAAAATTGATGTCTCCTTCTCTACAGGAGGGAGCTCCCGAAGGTGTCATGCCACAGAGGGTTCAATACAACCCTTCAAATATATTTGAAAATATCCAGATCTATGGAAATGCCCTTTCTGATCTCCAAGCCATGAATTGTCAGTGAGCACATTTGATATTTTCCTACACCTATTTCATGGGAGGCAGAAAAATCTCTGAAAGAAAGGAAAGGGTTTTCACAGATGAGCACAGGACCAGGCTGGATTCCATAGTTGTGATTAAAGTCAGATATTGAAGAGAATAGAAGATGACACAGGAGCTGGTTGGTTTTAATGCAAATGCCCCAGGCTTTTGACACTGCCTATAAAAAATCTATCATTACTTGCCATCATTACTATTAGAAGGTTTCATTTATCTAAGATAAGCCAGCATTGAACAGTTCTTATCCTATCCAAACAAAAAATAAATTTCCCTGATTCCAAGAAAAGACATCCTTATATCAGCTCTTGCTTCTCATTGCAAAAGGGTGCAGTCACTACACTTTACTCTTCCTCTCAGTTTTCCTTTGCACAGTTAATCACCCTCGTGGTTTGATGCTGCTTTAAATGCCAAACACACGAAATTTAATTATGTGTGTAAGTAGAATATGGATTCATTGAAGAAAATGTAAAGACATTTCGGGGCAAAACAAGGTTCACACTTAAACAGTTGTAACGTAACAGAAAGCTTATTATTAACAGCATGGGGTAAAAAGGATTGATAAGAAATTAAAGCAAACCTTTAAAAACACTTTTTTCTCAGTTCTTTAACATAAACCTTTCACAAGTGCAAACAAAACAAGAACATGGTATTTTGGTCAGAGCTGTAATTTTAAAAGTCTATTTATGCTTTAGGAAAAGAGGTTTCTTCTACTGTGCCATAAAATTTTCAGACACTAACAGTCTGCCGAGAGAAACAATCTGTTAAA
>VYZQ01064452.1:7060-48082 GCA_013400655.1 Mystacornis crossleyi | reverse complement strand
AAAATTCTCTACTGCATTCAGGAACAGTTCACAGCACCAGCACATTACACAATAAGCACCATGATTACTATCTCACTTCTTTGTTACAATTTTCATAGTGCTGGGTTCTTGGACAGAAAAGAAGGAGGGGGTGTTCTGTGTGTTTGTCTTCTTTTAATAACAACTCAATTAGACTCGAAGCTGAAAGCTATTTTGGACGAGCAATGAGAAAACCTCAAGCTGGCATGTCCTCAGGCACCATGGCTGTTGGAGACCTGGAAACAAAAGCAAGGACAGAGAAATGAAGTGGCTAAACCAAAAAAGATGCAAAAGGCTCTGAGGAGAACTCATATGATAAGCAGGTGTAGGGGTCTTATGAAAAGCAAAAGAGAAGTGAAGCACGGCAAGAGGAAAATATCCAAAAGGAAGGAGGAGACATGGGCTGCCAGCCAGGAGCACACACAGAGGGTTATATAGAGGTAATTGAGGCTGGTGGGGAAGGAATAGTCCAAAGGAGGGGGCAGGCAGAGAGTCAGTGGCAACTGCCTTCCAGACTTCACCCCGTGGTCAGCCAGACGGGATGTTTTAAATCTATTTTATACTAGCCTTCTTGAACCTTAAACAATCTCATGCTGAGTTTGATTACCATTTCCCTGATAGTGAAAAAGACACTAAAAGATGTTTCATCCTTGGAAAAACCTCAGTATTTAAATGACTCATGATTTTAGGACTCTTAGTCATTAATTTTGTGTCAAGTTTTATGAGTTTTATTACAGAGCTCATTTCATTTTCCTGCTACTTTTGGCTTACTTAGCCTCAGTGTTTAATTCCTAGGCAGATCTCTCAGTTATTCATGTCAAAGGAGTTCACTGTACCTCTGTCCTACTATTTTTCTTTTTTTTACTTTCCCCTGGCTGATTTTTCAAATTAAAAAAAAATTTTAAAAAAGAAAATTAAAAAAAGCGCCCCTCCTTGTTTTGAGATTCAAATTGATCTTTACCGATATTTTCCTTTCCGTTCTCTCCTTAGCTAAACCATATTTTCCACTAACCACTACCTGTGTAGTATTTATTTTTATCCCTTTCCCCACTCTTTATCTACTGCTTCATGGAGGAATATCTCAGATACTGAATTTATCTCACTGCCATCTACCCTGGCAGTCAGTAAAAAGTCTCATGACAGCTATGAATATTCCTGGGAGTTTATAAACCATAGAACTGCAAAATGGTTTGAGTTGCAAAGGACCTTAAATTTCCTCTAGTTCAGCCCCCTGAGTTGGGACATCTTCCACTAGGCCGGGCTGCTCAGAGCCCTGCCACTAGTCTTGAACATTTCCACGGCTGGGACATCCACAACTTCTCTGGGCAACCTGTTCCAGTGCCTCACCACTCTCACAGTAAATAATTTCTTCCTAATATCTAATTTAAACCCACCCTCTTTCAGTTTAGAAAATATTTTAAAACATTTAAAACCCCTTGTCCTATTGTAAAAGGCCCTGCTAAAAAGTTTGTTCCAAGACTTCTTGCAGTCCCCCTTTATGTTCTCAAACACTGCAATAAGGTTTCCCCAGGGCCTTCCTTTCTCCAGGCGGAACAACCCCTGATCTCTTGGTCTTTCTTCGTAGGATAAGTGCTCCTGCCCTCTAATCATTTTTGTGCCACTCCCCTGCAGGTCTCATGCGAGCAGAGTAGACAGGGAGGAGAATCACTTCCTAGTCCTAGCAGAAATCCAGTAGCAGAGAGACTCTCTACATTGCTACATTATGCCGTAATATAGGGCTGCTAGTATAGGCCTGCTTCCCATATTGGTTTTCCCAAAACTTTGTCCAGTTTTGTACCATACTGCTTACTGTGTAGAGCTGCCCTCAGAAGACAGAGCAGTACAACAATCAACTGTTACTCATACAGAAGGATAATCGTTAAGATTAAAATTATTACAATATACTGGCTGCAGGAAAATCAGAAATTAATCATTCCATACATGCTTTTTAGGTAATTTCTGTGAAATGAGAAATCCAAACATATCCATAAGGCCTTTGGGGAAGGGGAAAAAAAATACTTGTTCTTTCTAAATGCATTTGATAGCAAGCCTTTCTTTTTCTTCTCTTTCCTCAAGGAACCTCAGCCCCTCCCTTCTTTCTGAGGGAAAGGAATTATACCTCAGCTGGAATTCACAGACCATCACATTTTAATATTTACTTCAAGGTTAAGGCAAGTCTATTTCCCTTCCTTTTGGCTCAGGCTCTGAGGCTTTTATTCATGCCTTTTCACATTTATCTGTCATTACACACATGCCATTCCTTGAGGTCCGGTCACCTACAAAAAATATAGTTTATCATCCGTGTATATGTACTTCCTCTCTCAGCTTCTGATCCAAGTTCTCTCCTCAGGTGGTGGCTTAGCTGAAGCCATTGGGAAGTATCTGCTACACATTCCCAAAGTTAAACGGCACTGAATTCATTCTTTGCTGTTGGAGTGAAATCTCCATGGTGACAACCGCATCATCAAGCTGTGAGAGCTTTTCAGTGAAGAAGAGCATTTTATCATGAGATTCTCATTACAAGAGTGCCCTCTGTAAATGAAGAGGAGATGGTACCGTGGAGATGGTCTCTGTAAATGAAGAGATGTTACCACAGGGGTTCGAGCTGGCTGGAGCCAGTCTCTGCCAATTGGCTTGTGTGGCCGCATTGCAGATTATTGCCTCTGATGGTATCTGTGTCCCCCCCAAATCAGATGAACGCAAGACACCATCATAGTTAAAAACATATGAATTTTCATCCTCAAAAGCAGCAGAAATAGCTTGTTCTCCTGCTGCCTCACAGGAGAAGATGGAAAGCAAGCCAGCATCCCCATACCCTGGGGAGTCCTGCCTTCACCTGGCCCGCATATATTCTCCCCACAGCTGCACATCAGTCAGTGCTGGCTCAGGACTCACCGCTCTTTATTTTGCTCCCTTTGCCACCAATACAGAGGCTTCTCTCCCTTTTTGTTTGTTGAAGATGTAGTATCAGCCTACTTCTACAGTGTGCGTATTCATCAACATCCATTCTGTGATACACACAGTCCAGTCTGTATGGTCTTTGTCCAGCTAAAATGTGGCAAAAGAAATCAGCAAAAAATCATCTACTTTCCTCAGTTAAAATATTTCTCTCTTGGTCAGTAGAGTCTTTCCATAAGGACAAGAAAACCTTTCCACACTATGTTTTATACATTAATTGTAATATCCACTGTTTTGTTCCTCTGTGTTGCACTAAATGATGGCACACCTAAATAATCAGTAAACTTAAATTAGGTTTTTCAAACGTCTCATCACATTCCTGTTGAGACGTGTTCACTTTGTGACAAGCCCTTTTTAAAAGCTTTCCACTTAATCCTTTAAAATTCAGATAAAGATAGTAGAAAGTTCGCAGTTCTAATGCACAGTAACTACTATACCCTGGCTCAAAACATTATGTGAAACCTAAATAATTTATATGTTAGACTAAAACTAATATAGTAAACCAGCTTCTTTGTTACAGAAATTGAGGAAAGCAACCGACACCTCATGGGCTTTTGTGTGACTGCAAAGCATACTGAGAAGCACCAGGATTTGGATTCGTGAAAAGTTTCTCTACAGGAACTCCTAACATGGGCACTTGAGACTCCTCCTGTGAAAAACTGCTTCATGGCAGACAGGACAAGAGCCATGAGAATGTGGCTTTTGCACTGCAGGAAACTGAATCCTGCTAGTCATCATAAAATCCCACAGCAATTGCACAATAGATCAGCATGTTTATGATGAACAATTCAAACACCAGAACAAAGTTTGTACAGGAACAGAGAAGAAAAAATCTCCTCACACATTTAAAATAAATTCATGTTAAGCTGAGGATGTTTTTTCAGAACAATCAAACATTGATAGGATGGCTGATTTAACAGCAGAAGATGTAATCAGTGGGCTAATGGAAAAATAGTTAAAACTTGGTAGCAGAGCTCAACTACTCTGGATTAATGTTTTTTTCTTCTGCTGTATTCATGTATTTTCCTTTGCCAGTTGCAATACAACACTACCATTTAGTGGTCAGACATGCCAAGTGCAGACTCAAGCAGCCCTCCTGGGTTTTTTGTCCAAACAGGTGGCAACTATTTGCAAACAATGTACTCACATAACCCTACGAAACAGGAAATTAATATTACTCTAATTTCTGATCACTAAGCAAAATAAAACCTCTTTGACTTCAAGTGTTTGGATAAGGCCTTGTAGGAGGTACTAAAACAGTTTTGGAGACAATTTCAAAATGTCTGTGTACACGAGAAACAATTTACGCAGCTAGAAAAGCTGGGTTTTGCTGAAAAAGATACAATGCTCCTGTGAGGTTTTAATTTTTTATTATGACTGAATTCTACTGTTAAATACTCAGAAACAGAAAAATTAGGCACAGAATATGTTGTCTGTGATTTAAGGAGCAAGGATTCCTAGTATGGCTAATATCCTCTGAATCAAAATGGTTTTTATTTTTACTTCTTGGTCATTCAAATAATTGTATTTATTTGACTGGAACTGGACTTGCACAACAGTTGCTGGTTTCTGAGCAGTCTCTTAAACCATCTTAAGCTCTGGTCAGTGTGTTCTTCAAAAAGCAGTGACACTTGCAAGATCACAGGCTGAAGGAGGCCTTTGGATGGCAGAACCTCTTATAAAAGAAAACCCACAATTTGAAGGCCACATAGTTGAAAAACCCAAACTGCTCTTCAACCATCAATCATGTTACAAGTGAAAATAGTATTTTTTACCTCAGTTGGAATAACATTACTTTCTAGAATACCATCCTGGATACATTAAAAAATTAAAATCCACAGCTTTGTTCTGTTTGCTGTGAACAGCAGAACACTGGACTACTTTCTCATGTCTGTGTGTAATGTTTCTCAAATATGCAAGAACAATAATTTATGAATTTTCATTGTTCACATTTCATGATAAATTTACACCGATGATCCTTCTAGTTGCTTAGAGCAGCTAAATGAGGAGGCAGAGACCAGCTAGGTGAAATAAATTCATTCAAAAGAAAAATGCAGTCAGGTGCCAATTTCTGAAAATTATAATTACAGGTTTGGAGATAAAAAGGAACTACCTTTCAAAAGTACAGACAAAAAAAATTTTCNAATTTACGCAGCTAGAAAAGCTGGGTTTTGCTGAAAAAGATACAATGCTCCTGTGAGGTTTTAATTTTTTATTATGACTGAATTCTACTGTTAAATACTCAGAAACAGAAAAATTAGGCACAGAATATGTTGTCTGTGATTTAAGGAGCAAGGATTCCTAGTATGGCTAATATCCTCTGAATCAAAATGGTTTTTATTTTTACTTCTTGGTCATTCAAATAATTGTATTTATTTGACTGGAACTGGACTTGCACAACAGTTGCTGGTTTCTGAGCAGTCTCTTAAACCATCTTAAGCTCTGGTCAGTGTGTTCTTCAAAAAGCAGTGACACTTGCAAGATCACAGGCTGAAGGAGGCCTTTGGATGGCAGAACCTCTTATAAAAGAAAACCCACAATTTGAAGGCCACATAGTTGAAAAACCCAAACTGCTCTTCAACCATCAATCATGTTACAAGTGAAAATAGTATTTTTTACCTCAGTTGGAATAACATTACTTTCTAGAATACCATCCTGGATACATTAAAAAATTAAAATCCACAGCTTTGTTCTGTTTGCTGTGAACAGCAGAACACTGGACTACTTTCTCATGTCTGTGTGTAATGTTTCTCAAATATGCAAGAACAATAATTTATGAATTTTCATTGTTCACATTTCATGATAAATTTACACCGATGATCCTTCAAGTTTAGAGCAGCTAAATGAGGAGGCAGAGACCAGCTAGGTGAAATAAATTCATTCAAAAGAAAAATGCAGTCAGGTGCCAATTTCTGAAAATTATAATTACAGGTTTGGAGATAAAAAGGAACTACCTTTCAAAAGTACAGACAAAAAAAATTTTCAGAGTAAGCTTCTACTGCTAGGTGAAATGAATCATTGTACTCAGTCACGTTCACTGTGTTTAGTAATTGCATTACATCGGCCCGTTACCTGAAATGAGAATTAGGAGGTCTGCTACTTCTGAAGTGGTTTTACTGCAGTTTGTTCATAAATCTCATAAATACAATGTACATAATCAATGTTTCTCAAAATCTGCTTTTTCAAAATACCTGCACACCAGTAAAGCCTTCTGATTGCGATTTCTCCCTGAAATCAATACAATTTCCCAACAAAAGGCACTCTCACCATTTTATCTGAAAGTGTACAACACTCTAATTTCCATGTTCAAGAAAGAGATCTATCACGCTATAAGGCAAGTATGAATCCTTGAATTAACTGTTAGAACAGAAGCATTTGATTAATTTTTTACCTCAGTCCACTATGTATTTTTCTAGAGGTCTGCTTATTTTAGTGAAGGTCTGCTCAGCAGGAGGTTGTAAGCTGGGTCCTGCTTTGCTTGGCTGGCCAGATGCTGCTCTCTACCTTCCCAGCTGGGAATTGTGGGAGCAAGCTGCAGTCATTTTTTGAGACACTAGGAGATCACACAGCCTTCCCTTGGAGACTGTAGAAAACACAGCTTCTCTGGGAATTGGTCCAAATAAAATTTACTAGCTGTCTGGATCCAAATCCAGCTGGAAATCTTCGATTGGTAATTTTGCTTTAGGTACTGCAACCCCTCTATAACAGAAATTATATTATATACATCACTGACTGATACATGAAAAGCTCAAAGCTACAGTCTACACACAATTAGGAAAGCATCCAGTTTAGAGACTACCATGACATTATGTGGCATTCCACAAGCAGTTTCTTGAAAGACCTCTAAAAACAAGAATTTTCTTTTGCCTTCAATTCAGAGCAACCTGACTCAGTACAGCTTTGTCAAGTAAGGGAATATTTCCGGCTTTCTTGTTCTTGTGAGAAAGACAGTGTGCACTACAGAAGCAGGCTGAAGCGTGAAGTTTTTAGGAGTTAATATCTGAGCCGAACCTATCACACCTTGTGTCTGCAGCAGAACCAGATTTCAACCACTGATTTCAAGTAGCAGATGGACTGTGCAAAAAATATATAGTTGCCCAAATGCATTTAGAGATAGGTGAGCTATTTTCTCTTCTTTGAAAGCAATTTAATTCCAAAATGCCAGTGCACTGCCTTAATATCCATGATACAATGTTCTCGTGTTAGCTTACTGGTTAATGGTGGACTCTGCTGATAATGCTATAAACTCCATTTCTTTCAGGCATAATCATTAATAAAATGCATGCGGGACAGCACTCCATCATGAACTGTCTGGAACGTAGCTGAGATGTGTGATGGCTTTTGGCTGCATACACATGCTAACTTAAGGCTCAGCATGCAACACTGAAAAAGAGCGACATGGTTGAAGTCTGAAAAAAAAGGAGGAAAAGGGAAAACAGATGTCAAGGTTTCAACAAGTCACTGCACACGGCAGCTGGAACCAGTACAAAAACAACACAAGTATGCTGATAATGTAGCATTTCATATAACGATAAGGGCAATAAAATAGCACAAAATGCAAAAGCTCAAATGGCTAAACACCATCCTCAAATTCCAGAGGGTCGGTTGGGCTGAACAATAATAGTAATCCTTTCAATAACAAGATCAAATAACTCTTTATGATCAAGAAAAGTGAAAATTGAGAGATTCCTTTTCTTCTAAGTGCAGAATATAGAAAATAAATCTAAAATCCAATCCAAACAGACATTCAGATGCACGCTATCTCATTATCATCACTCTTGAAACTATTTGGCAATAGTTTTCATTACTGCAACAGATGTTAACAAGATGGATAGAGAGCATGTTAAATAAACATTAATATTAATATGTAAGTGTCTATGTAGCAAAGCCACTGTTCAAATTATTTATTTCCCCAAGAGCATTTCTTGGGAAATTAATCAGGGAATTTTTCTTGCTAGTAACTATTACAAACTCAAGGTATTTCCATTGACGAAGACTGTATAGTTCTGAAAAAAACACTAAGCAATATAAACATGGTCTACATGTGTAATCTGCACCCTGGTGGAGTGATTCTTGCAACTGCCATTCTCCCTGGGCTTTGGGTCCTTAGGACAGAGCAGCAAAGGTGGAAATGCAGAGAGAGAATCCAACCTATAGAAATTTACAATGTGAAAGAGTTCAAAAGCTTAAGGATAAAGAAACAGCAGATGCAGGCAATAATCACAAAAACTTGGAATTTTAAGCCTAGCTCTGTGAAGAGACACCTTGGTCAGAACACTGTCTCCACATCACAGGCAGACTGGTTAGCACTTTTGGTGATTTCTCAGGCACGCTGAACATGTAGATTTTCTCATGTAAGAGCTTCTGCCTGGAACGCAGTCTGCTGCTTGTGAGCGTTTCAGTACAGCAAATCCTGGGACATTACTAAATCTAGCAAGAAAAAATTAAGCAGAGTTTATAAATCCGTGAATATGATGTGAACCATCAGGATTAGAGCTGACAACAAAGACAGCAAGAAAAAACCTCAGACCAACACCTGGATAAAGGATTTTTAAAGCACTGATACACAGAGTCACAACTGACTACTGAAAGATCTGAGAATTAAAAAGGAACCTGCTAAGATGTACCTACACAAAAAGATGTAATCAGTGTAAGTTTCAGATAAATCCCCGCCAGCAAAACATACAATAAATTAGTGTTACAATGAGAGTTGAAGAGGAGCTTTCTCAAGCACATCTGAAAGTTCTAGCATGATGGCATAGAAAAGAATTCCTTCAAAATCCCTTCTATTTTGCTAGAAAAACTTTTTAAAAAATTTAAGCTATAAACTGTGAAAGGAGGTACTTTAAAAAGAATCAATACCCAGAGCTGCTAATGTTAAGATTAAAATTATTACGATATACTGGTACCGTATCTTCAAAATTACTTGTTGCCTAAGAAAATGTAGATGAAATTTTTTTGCTGCCATATAACCCTTCCACATTCACCATTAACCTGACTGCTGTGTATTTATTGCACAAGCCAAAAACATTGCATTCATGCCTAATTTCATCTGTGCACCCTTAGATTAATTTATTTTAAGCTGCAGCATAACTTAGAGGAAACATGTGGAGATACAGCAAGTACCAAAGGAATTTGTTTTGATTACTTTTGACATAATAAGATATATCAAACTGACACCCTGATGCAGATGCACATCTCTGCTGGCAGTGCAACACGGCTCACATGCAAAAGCCATACCAAAAATATCTGCCAGATGTGTTTGGAAATGTTATGCTATTTAACACACATTTGAAGAATTGACTCAAACCCCAAATGAAATCACAAAGATGAAGCAATCTATGCAATCTACAGCCCCAAGTAACTTGCTGAACTGGAGGTCCAGAAGCCCAGCAAGTTACTCATCTGTTAGGCTGTTCCTTACAAAATTTCGTCATCTTTTGAATTGTATCCCCTGTGTTATGACTCTGATACCTATTATGAACTCAGTCTTAATAGCCTTCAGCTACAAATCCTGTACTTCTGAGATCCTACATCTCGTAGGGAATGATGTGATAAAGGAACATGAAAGAAGTCATGTTACAAAATATAGGAGAATTTAGTGCATTTGCAATTCAGAAGGCTGCTAGGCACAGATAAGTTCAAAGGAAAAATACAATAACAGAAAATTGCACCATGTTGGGAAGGGAAATTTGCACCAACAGTGATTTCACCTATGATAACACCTCACTGTGTTTCTGAATTTCCTTTTCACTTACTGATGCTTTTCTGTAGCACAAAGGGCCAGATCCCCATGACAAGCCGGTCTCCACACAGCACCCAACTTCATTGTTTGCCTCCAGAACAACCCAGGAAATGAAGTTCTGTCCATATACTTGTCTCTACACATCCCATGTGTATCAATATAAACAGATCTAAAGATCCCAGAATCAATCTGTAACTGCCAACATAATGAACCAGAAAATGTCTGGCCTATAAGAAAAAAAAAAAATAAAAAAAGAAAAAAGAAAAAAAGAAAATGAAGGTTTGTCCAAACAGGTTATCTCTTCTAAGTTTAGGCATATATGTGAAATGTCATAGCCTGAATCTCTCTCCTGTGCTTGCATATGGTTTTGGTGGTGGTGGTTTGCAGAGTTTTGAGGGTTTTTGTTAACTGAGAAATTGAAAAAAAATAGGTCGACAGCTCAGAAGCAAAGCAGAGGGAAAGGTAAGTACCTTAACCACTTGAGAGCAATGACAGAGCTGTGGATATGCTAATTGTTAAAGCTGTGTCATTTGTGCAACACTAAAAAAAAAAAAAAATAATTACCAAGTGAGGCAAAAGCAGAAAGAAGGAACTGAATACACAGCCCACACAGTCACAGATGGTGACACACTCTGATGGGGATGGAAGTAATTATGAGCCAGTCTTAGTCCTGGGACTATTCAAGGAGTCCTTGAATGATATTCACAAACATTAGGCACGAGACAGGGGATAAGCACTCTCATATTAATGGCAAGGCTCCAATTACTCCAAGTGGTTTCATTAGTTTGGAAATGTTATTAATTCCTTTCAGCAAGTGCAGGTAGTGCTTCAGAGCATTTCAGAGCACAAAAGAGAGGCCTTTCTTTCTTAAAAGATAGTGCATAAATAACTTGATAAATCCAAATTTAAGTCTTTTTATTGCTAAAAGGAAAACCTGAAAAAGGGGAATGTGAACACAGAAAAATCACTTTCACTGCCATGCTTGCAGAGTGCTGCCACGTGCAAAACTGTTCAAGGGCTCTGGGCATCCTTACTCAATGCAAATGAAGCAACAATGTATAAGAGAAACATTTGTTTTATGTTAGCTCCATAATTACAATTTTCTAGCAAATTTATAACAAGCAACAAATTCACTTAGCCAAAAATACCTCAAACATACACTCTTACTTGAGTTTTCCCAATCATTTAAAACAAACATAACCCTACAATTTCCAAAGATACTTCCTCCCCTTTGCAGTTTTTCTAGAGGTAGTTCCTCTGCCTTTTGTTCAAGATGATTAGCCTTTAGTATCACCCTACTTTGCTGAAGCCAAAACGCTGTGGTCATGCTCTCCCTTCTTATAAGAAAAATGAACCTGAAATGCCTACTGTCTACTTCAGAGCAGTAACCTGGTACAGAAATAACCTGCGAGGACCCAGAACAAGCTCTCAGTAGGAGCCAGAGGTTTTAGCACCACCAGTGATGCATCTGTATAAGAGTTAGGATCCGGAAAGATGCTTTATAGGTCTTTTTACTTAGCAATGTATGGTTTGGGAATATCCTTTTACACAAAGATATAATAAATCACATTTCTTTTTACCTGCCATTACACGCAGAGGGAATGGTTTCAAAAAAAGTTAAATTCATGGACCATTTCTTGAATGGAAAGAGCCAGATTCCAGAGAAGGCAGTTCAGAGAAAGAGCACACCTTTAAGTGTTTTGAATAATTTTCAAGAGGTGTTTCACTGCTGACAGACGTGATCGTTTACAGTGTCAATAAAAACCTCTAGTTAACCTTTGCAAATACATTTACTCAGCATCCCTAATTGTCTAAAGACTTCCTAAACCTGTGAATCAGCGTGGAAGAGTGACAAAATAGAGACACAACACTGAAAGAGAGCACTAATTGAGATTCGTAAGACATAGTCAAAGATCCTACAGAGTACATTAGAACTTGTTTCTGCAAACAGAAACTTGATCAAGTAATGTGTTAATACATTTAAAGTGACCCAGAACTTAATGGAAAAATATTCATGTGGGGAAAAGCCACCCACACTTAAATGGCACAATGACTCGACCAACCTGAAGGCTTTGGAGAACATAAAGATCCAAGTTTCTATCTGGGGCATCTTTAAAATATTCCCTGTGCAAAGATTACTGTCTACCTTGCTGAATTCATCAGTGGCCACTTCAGGAGGAATTCATCACATTACTGGCAGGCAGCAGCCTTGCCCTGTCTCCGAACCAGCCGTGAATACTCAGAGAAATGAATACTGACTCCAAATGAGGCTACACACTTTCTGGTCCGTCTGCAGCAGTTCCACAGGTCTTCATTCAATTTTAACTACCCAGAGCAGACTCCAAACGCCCAGCGACGTTTGCTCGGATCAGCGCGTCCTTGCGTTAGCTTAGCTGGCGTTGGCAGACACCGCTGTGGCATCGCAGCGCTGAGGATGAAGCGAAGCCGCTGTGGGCAGCCCGAGGGAACAGAGCAGCTCGGCGGCGCTCGGAGGCAGGAGCGGAGCCTGCACGCACGGGGGAGCTGCGGCCCCGCGCCTGCCCCGGCCCCGCGCCCGGCCCCGCGCTGCCTCCAGCGGGCTGCGCGCCCGGGCAGGGACTGGCGGCGTCACGCTCGGCATCCTGAGGCACAGACAGGCGTACGGGAGGAAACAGCCAATAAACGCAGAGATGAAGGGAAAATCAGGACCATAAGTGAACTCTCCTACATCCTCAATGAAGCTTTCACTGCTGAACTTCAAAATCGGTGACTTCTGGTTTTTTAAGGGTGAGAAATCCAAGGGAAAGCTTTTCTCCCTTTCTGACACTTCAAGAGCATAACTCAGCTTTTCTTAAAGCTACAATTGCCTGTGGGTAATCACTCAAGGTTCCCCCCCGCCCTCCCCCAGCATGAATTTATTCTTCACAGTTTCTCACATTTTTTCTGAGCATCAGGAAAAAGATTTTAATGTGAGGGTGACTGAGCACTAGCACAAGCAGGTGATAGAGACTCCAGCCTCAGACACTAAAAAGCCATCTGGACACTAAAAAGTTCTGGGCAGCCTGCTCTGGGTGACCCTGCCTGAGCAGGGGAGTTGGTTGAGATGGCCTTGAGCAGTCTCTTCCAGCCTCACCAGTTCTGTGATTCTGTGAAGTTTTTTTCCTTCAATTCACTTTCTCCTGTCATCACCCTCCCACTCTTACTCTTTTTCCCATTAATATCTGCTGCCTCAATTGCCTTACTCCCACCTCGTTGGCTCACTTCTTACTCTTCATCAAATTTCTTTTTTTTTTTTTCTCTCAGATAGAGTAAGAATATTCTGCCCCTATGAATTAATTGGAGAGGGTACATGTTTGACAGTTGGAGCTAAAAATCAGGTCCTACTGAAGCACCTTCCTTCTCCATACTAACATGGGACAAGAGGCACGACAGGAGAACATCATCATGACAGCCAGAGGACAGGAATTCAAGTGTACACACAATCAGACATACTTTGTGTAACCAGTAAGTTGCACCATTTTTACCAACATTAGTATGCTTCCCTCTGTCACAAGGGCTGCTAACATGCTGGAAGTAAATGTATGCCTCATTTGTGGGACAGCCATACACATGGTAACTATCTGCAAAATCAATTTGATTTTTTTTTTCTTAAAATCCTGACTTTTAAAATGAATTTTAAAGGGTGATAAACAGACCTTACATAGGTTTAGAAGCCAAAACTCTAAAAGGAGTCTAAAAACATGCTTCAAAATAGCTCATTCCCTTAAAAAGAAAACAAAACTGAAAACAACCTTAGTGCAAGTTCCTTTCATAAACAAAACTGGAGCAGAAGTAAATAACAGAACAGATTATGTGTCCATAATTTACCAGAAACAAGTCTCACCCCCACCAATCCCTTTCATCAGCTACTTTACTTGGACACCAAATTACACAGCTACCTGTCTTGACTACCTGTCCCAGAGGCCAAACTATTCCTGACCATGCTCCTGAGGAAGAGGGATAACTATTTCATCTAGCTGTGGAAACTTCAGTCAAACTCTGGAGGGAAGAAAAGGCTGTTTTCCCTTCTGCATCACCTGTCCCAGCAAGGGCATGCGGCATTCCTGGGGGAGAGCATCACCCAGGAGCTAAGGAAAGTTCTTCCCTGATTCAAAAAGCTGAAACACACTATAAACAGAAGTTAGGAAAAAAGCTTTTCATGCTCTTTCTGTTGCCTCACAAGCTCTGAGCTTACCTCCTGGCACACAATGAAGGCTGTCTTAAGAGTACCAACAAGAAGTATTGAACCACTGCTTACATCCATAAAACTAAAAACTCAAGCCTGTTATGAAATGACATATTAAACAATGTTTCAGAATTGCACTATTGTGACTACTTAAATGAGAAAAGAATAATCTATCTGAGAGAAAAAAGAGTGAGCCCAGTCCTGAGGAATGATACCTACTACACCTTTGGGCCTTTTCCACAAGTCCCCTATTTCTCACTAACAGATTTAACCCAGACTGTTTTAAGGAAGTCTGATGTACCTCACAAAAAATTCTTTCTGTTGCAAAAGCACTAGGTGTGAAATTCAGTTAAGTTTATAGATGTGATGTTATACACAGGGGGCGTACGTTCCTGCACTTTGAATACAGGGAGACATGCAATTCTGTAGCTTTGGAATTTCCTGAGAGCACACGGACCACAACAGGTGATGATGGGAGAGACTCCCCAGGGCATTTATGCTTTTTGTTCCTCATTCTACTGGTATTTTTCAGCATTTCAAAACACAGCAAAATCCACATCCTTCAAGGCGAAAGATTTATGTATTCCTAAAAAAAAATTCTGATTTCAAAAATAATTCCACAGTCCTGCGTAATTCTATCTGTTTGCTAAGTCTGCTGCCCAGCAAAAGCCCTGCATTCCAAGAATTGCTTACTTTCTTTTTACAGTCTTAGCTGCAGTGTCTTGATAAATAGATGTTTCCATGGAGATGACAAATGAATATCATCCATGTTGCAGTGAGATTCTGATTTCATCTTGAACCATTAGCTTTCAAACCACAGCTTATTCATTATTCATTTGCAGTAAGGAAATGGCTGAAACCCAGTGCATTACAGCAGATTAAAATCTGTGCATGCAGTCTAGAAGAAAGTGCATTTGTCACAATATAAAATGAACAAAACTCCCTGGGATTAAAATAATGATCCCAGAAGCTGTCCTAAAGGTCTAGAAAAAATTTCCCCTCAATTAATAGGATGCCTACATAAACTATGGGAATTGAGACACATTTTAAATTTTAAGGCAGGTAAGGGACTTTCAGGAGTGAAAAAACCCAGTAGATGACATTCAACTGTTTTTTAAACTGTTAGAATTACCCTAACTGCTTTGCAGATCCAGGCTTAAAAACATAAATCATCAAAATTCATTAGCTTTGTAGGAACATGTGCTTTTTGACTGTTCTTGTGTATGAAACCAGTATCAGCATTCCATTAAGAAAATGTCTTTCTTTTATGACTGGCTGATAGATGACTGGAGTCTTTGGCAGGTCTGAGGGAGCCTAAGATGGAGAAGAAGAAAGTATTTTCAGTTTTTTCATAACTAAAAACCTGGACGGTGGCTGCAGTTATTTTTAAAAAGGACCTTAAAGCTCATGAAAGCCTTCCACTCTGCAGGAATACTTTTGTCTGCTCAACTTAAGAGAAATAGTTGTTCTTCAGTATTTAATAAATTAAAGGCGGTAGTTATATGACGGCCAGTGAAAATAATATACAGTATCAATGCACTCTATTCAAACATTTTTTCAGACTTATATCCTGGGCCAGAAGAAGGGAAGAAGTCAGTGCACTATTATTGCTACAAGTAGCACATACTGCAAGATATTTTGTCTTCCGTACTTCTGCATATAAGGGCTTCAAGTTCATGGTAATTTGAAGAAAATTTAATACCCTTTCTTAAATGCTGGCCTAAGACTGGCCTACTTGGAAGGAAGGAGTCTGTGACCAATGCTTGAAAGACACAGCAGACACATGCACTGCAGTGTCACCTCATACTGGCTGCTGTTGTCATTGCTTGTAACAGCATTCCAATTCATTATAATGGAGATAGGCAGGAAATTTCTGGCTGATTTTGAGGCGGGAGTTGTCTATATGCATATTACCTGAAGGACATTTTGCCTGGAGGAAAGTTATCGTGCATCTGATCGAGGACAAAAACAGGACATACGAAAGTGGGACGTCCTTCACACTTGCCCTGGTTAATAACATCCGTGCTCCTGCTGTCTGAGCACTGGGTTGTCCTGGGAAAAGCATGTCAATTAGAGTAAGTTATAACCAATTACGTGTCTCCTCATTTGAATTATTGTCCATTAAGAACTGACCTGAGTTTACAGAACACATTTCATTCCCATAATAGGCTTAATACCAATGTGACAAGAGGTCGAAGGGTAACAAGGAATGATGAACTGGGATGACTTTGATAGGTAGGAAGGGGACAGTGAGCAGCAGCTCATTTTTCCCCACTAGCATGACACGCCATTTTCATACTACTGCTATCTCACCTAGTTTCTCAGATTACCATGAAGCTGGAACAACCACACGCTCCACTGCATGAGCAGCCATCTCCACAACGTCTCTTCCTATCTCACAGATGAGGCTTTATCCAAGCATAGCATAGGGATGAGATGAAGCAAGCAATAAAGGCCAAATCTTATTCACGTCAAGAAATATGCAGACAGTCTAGACAGAAAGCGCTGAGCTCCTCCTGTACAGGTTGTCTCACGTGGAGTAGGACGTCTACTGCAGAAATGAACTTGCCAGGGTCATTTTTGTTGCTGCAGAGATGGGGGGAAAGAGTTAATCACTACCCAGCCTTTGCAAACCTTTGAGGATTTGATCCACCACATCTAAATTAGAGAGTTTTCTACTCAAAGCAGAAGCTGCAATTGAATTTGTCCATTATTGTAATTCACAGTAGTTAATGCCTGCAGCTGCCTAAGGTTTGAAGTGAGACATTTGGGACACAGGCTGTCAGAAAATGGATTTGTTTCTCAGACCTGACTCTTTTCTCGTTTGGCAGGAAATGCTCTCTCTTCATCATGCTCTTCATTTGCTTCTGAGCACAGATTCATAATAACCATTACAGCGTGTTTTCACTCACAAGCACAAATTGTAACTTTCAGAGGAAATAAAAGCAACAGGCAGATAGACAAAGCCATGGAAACCTTTCAGCACAGCACAGTGAGGATACCAGCATCGAGCTAGAAGACCAACAGAGTGAAACACATGCTCTTTTCCTTTGAGAAGAAAAACAAGAAACCCCAGGATGAAACAAGGTGTTTCAGATACAATGTCTTGGAGTATTTTTTTTGTAACTTCCTAAGATAAACACACAAAAGACAAACTTTTGATGCTATTTACTGGAGCCAAAATGACCACTGTGAACTCACTGTAGAGTACTCTGGATCTTCTTAAGGACAGTTTGACATGAAGCGTAATGTTTGCAAATACTTGTTTAACCTATAACTTCTCTCAGCTTGATCTCTCATGCATTCCTCTAAACCTGTCACTGTGTGTATCACCTGCTACAGCCTCGACCTTCTCCAACTGGATATGGAGATGTAACTCCACAGGTAGACAGCACAAAACACTCTGAATCCATTAAGAAATGAGCATACATGGTCCTTCAGCACAAAAGTCACGGCAGACACCTACTTCACCTGGTGCAGAAGGAAGCTTTGCTGTCCAACAGCTTCCTCTGGAATTATTTGCAATTAGATCCTGCCATGCTCCATACACTTGACCTTTTGAAATCTGCAGCTTTCAATTGCTTTAACAAACAATCCTGTATTTACTACTGTTTAAAATACCCTAGAGCATTAAAAAAATCTGGAAATTCAGCCAATGTCCACTGAAAAACAAAAACACATACACTTACATAACTGATCATTTCCAAGGTGTCAGTGAAGTTTGAAAATCACATCCCTAAAAGTCCAGAACTGGAAATTGAGATGCAGGAAGGGCTAATTAGCAGCCATAACAGACTAATTAATGTACTGAGTCCCAAGAGGGAACAAAGGTTCAAACCCTTGTAGCATTTGGGCTACATAGATTTAACTCCTAGGCCTAGGAATACATTCCTGGAGGTTCAGTTCCTAGCTCAGTTTCAGTCAGACATTCCAGAAGCCATCACATGATTTGTTCCAGTTTAATCAATGTGTTATAATACAGACATATTTTTGGTACACTTAAAAAGTGTTCTGAGTTTGGACAGTGTTGAGTAAAAAGCATAATACAGACAAGGAAGTTAATTTTCCTTGAGCACTGAAGGAAATCTTCTACTTAAATCTTCTACTTTAAATCTAGAAAAAGATCTGAAATGTTTATCAATGAAAATTATTTGGTCTTGTTCAATGGCATGATATTAAAGCAAGAACACATAATCTTCTGGAGAAGTTTGCACTAACATCCCTTTTCCTACTAGGAAATAACTAGTCAACAGAAGTCGACAGAAAAGAGTTTTTACTGTGAAGTTGTATGATACTGTGATCCCAGGGTAAAAATCAGCATTTCAAGCACAGAAACTCTGATGTATTTGAGTTGAAATCACATTACATGCACAGTTAACTGAAAGCAGAAAATCTTTACACATCATGGCCCCACGAGGCAGGTAGGACACCCTAGGAGCAGCTGTGTGACACCATCAGGAAGTCATCCTGCCACTACCTGAAGCCAAACTCAGTGTGCAGCACCATCAAAGTACAGGCCATTGCCACCAAAGCCTTCTGCCAGTGTCTGCCTGGCAGAAAAAGGCTCAACTATGACTTCTCCACAACTAACAAAAACAGGAGAAACATAGCAAAAGTAAGAACTGCTCATCTACAGAACCACACTGTAGCACTTCTTCCCCAGTATTCTATCTAGTGCAGCTTATCTACTTTTCTTCTTTCCTTCCCAGCTTCCCCCCAAAACCTGACAGGAAGTAATGGACTCAGGGATTTCTCAACTAAAAAATATTGTGGAAGAAGCTGTAATAGGATGAAAAGGTCACAGCTATCTATGTTACTGCCCTAAAGTCCCTTGAAGGACCAGGCTTGATATCCTCCTGTCATCTCATGGTGGCAGAAGCCCAATAGAGAGCCACAGGAGAGAAGCTTAAAATGTGTCACATTCCTGTGAGTGCAATCACAAGCCCTCACTCATGCAGTCCATATTCACCAGGCAAAAGTGGGGCCAAGCACGCAGCTTTAGACCATTGCGTTTTGTCAGCTTTGAAGTCAACCTTCATGGCTAAAAGGCTTGCTGGGCATTTTTAGAATGTATATTTAATCTTCATAGTTTCCAACCTGTCGGATGATGAACTGTAACCAGAATGGACAAAGCACCACTACAGTATCACTGCAAGGAAGAATCACTTTGATTTTAAATTACTAGTCTCTTCTGAAAGAGATCTTATTTTGGTCTCATGAAACCTGCTTTTCCTGGTTTCTTCTCTGCAGAAAGACTTTATTCAGTGTGTAGAGCTGGCTGCACTAGGTATATACAGCATTTTGGATCATCATCTTTAATGATCATGTTGAGTTCTTAAACCATTTGCCATCGTTTCACATCAATGTCAGTCCAGAAAACAGCAGGGAAATCTTCAGCAGCAGCTAGTCAGCCATTTCACTGTTACCAGGCAGGACATAACCCAAACAACTCAAGTGCTGTATAAGGAAGATTTAGCCCTTCAGTATTTTGGAGGAGGGACTACACTAGGGTTAAAGAAAAGCCCTATTTCTCTCCCTGTGAAAATTCCAGTTTGCTTAGATTTTTATGGGGTGTATGCACTATTCAAATGTGCATCCCGTAGAAGCGCATTAGAATCTAACAATCTCTTTTTCTGATGCTCTGCCTCCATAAGGCAATTTCCAGCCTCAGAAAGTGCAAAGCAGTATTGGGGAGGATGTGCCCCTCCCAGCCCTATGACTCAAGGAACTGAAAATCCACTTTTCCATGTGCAATTGCTGCTCCAGCCACCAGATGCTACTGCGGCATTAGAATGGGAGCCGGGGGTTGCGGCTCCTCACCGTCCACTCCTGCAGAATGGACACCACACAGTCTTTAATTATGTGATCACACACTACCTCATGCCCGGAGCTGCTGTCCTTTTGAAGAGGATAATGAAGAAAGCTTAGTTATCTGTAGAACCCTTCGGCATTTGCTGAGAAAGCTGGCAGGTATGTAGTGAACAAAATGAGACGGCGGGGGAAGAGGAGGGTGTCGTGACTGAACACAATGAAGCTGAGCTGTTAAAGAGACGGGTGAAAAGGGCTGCATAGTTGGGAGCCTGGGTACAGACACACCATTCTGGCTACCCAGAATCAGAGGATATTTAAGACACTGCATTTCACCTCTCCATGCTTCTGTTCCTTCTGTAAAATAGAGATAATGCCTGCTAACATCTCTGAAATTACTTTATAAGTATTAGAGAGTGGTTATAACACATTAATGCATTTATACATAAACTATTAATAGCAGTAAGAATCAACACTGCACACAGTATACAGAATTTAAAAATGACTATTTAATGCACAGTTATTCATTTAATTTTTTTTTGTTATTTAAAAAAAAATATGTACAAAGCTCAAAAAAGTAACTGTACCCAATATGCTTTAAGGATCTTTGACAGCAATATATGTTTAAAATGCAGCAGCACAACTTAAGCTCCACCCTCCTTATAGCTCCATTGAAAGAAAAATTCAGAATCCAAGGTTAAGGAGAGGCCTATAGGCCTTCCTACAGGATGCCTGTAAGAAGGCCAGAACACCATAATCACTGCACTGGTTGTTTGGAATAAGGAGAAAGATGGCCATGGTATCTCATGGATGGCCAGATCACAAGAATGAAGACAAACAGAGAACAAGAATGGGTGGGGAAGCCTAGGGTAAAGACTTCAAACAAGTATCCAAACTACACAGAAATCCTAGATTTAACACTTAACCCTTCAGCCATTTGCAGTCATTTTCCCCTTCCTGTTGTGGCCCCACTGAGTGCCTGATAATCTTTGCATTATCTCCTTCCCCATTTCACACAATCAAAACATGACTGTGCACTGTCAACCAGAGGGCTGGAATCATGCAGAGAGGTGGGAAATGAGTGCTCCACAGCTCCTCCTCCCTCCATGGCCAGACCTGTGTTTTGTACAGCAGCCACTACCTGCTCACACTAGAGCAGCGCTTCAGGAGTGCAGCAACTGTCTGCGAGGCAGACCTTCGCCACCACAGGGTGAAGGAAGAAGGAGAGGCACAGGAGTATAATTAGTACCTTAACTTATTCAAAGCAAAGTCATCTTATCACCAAATTGAAGATAATCATACCACACGAGAGAACAATTATGCTTTTTTTCCTTTTTTGGGTTTTTGGTTTGTTTTTTTTTTTCAATCTTAGGATTGCAATGTCCTGACAAGCAATCAGGCTCAAACATTTAAGCTCAACAGGAAGAATCTACAGTCCCTTTCTGTGATCTCATTTCCTTTAGATAGCACTTTTCTATCATCAAAAATAAGTCCTTATCCTTCCCCGCTGATTCTCAACTCCCTTCTAGAATCACAGTCAGTCCAACAAGATCAAAGCAGAGCTTCTGTCCTACTGCTCACTGCCTTCTAGCAACTGTCCTGCCCTGTCAGAGCTTCAGCCTTGCCTGAGTCATTTATATGTATGGCACACAGATGACTTTCCTCTCATTTTTCCTTTTCTACCTTGTGTCAGAGAAAACAAGAGCCTGTGAAACAGGCCAGGTTCCCTCCACTGCTTTACCCTGCAGAACATTCAGATAGGGTCATAAAGGGATGTGGCTAAAATGGCACCACTAAGTGAGCCAAGCATCAGGGATAGCTTCTGTCTTTACAACTGCCTGGAGCACAGTGCTGAGGGGTGCAGAACTGGAATGGGGTAAAGGACAGGAGCAAGAAGGTCAAAGAATGAGATAAAAAGTGATAAAGGGGGAATTATCACTGTTCAAAAGCACAGAAGGATGCAAAGGCCAAGATCTTTCTGGATGAGGAATCCAAGCTTTGGTAGCTTTTCCCAGTGATTACTCACCTGGACCTTATTGCCAGGATTGGCTTGCAGTTGACTAAAGAAGGAAGGGGTTTGTCATTTCATCTTGAATGAACATTACCAATGTTTCAAAATATCCTTATAAGCAACAGAAGAGTTCTTTCTTAAGTAAGTTTTGCAGACTGTTTTTCTGATATAAGCCACAGTGACTTTACAGAGACAAAGGCAAGGGAATGAAAGAGTAATATAAATGTGTGTTCACCTGTGTTTGGGAGAGAACGGCAGCTGCATCTTAAGGTTTTCTACATATAACCACAACTACATGCATCACATGTTGAGTTTTGATTACTGATTAATCTACTAATTGATTATTCTACTCATAAAAGGTTAATAGAATTTATTATTAATAATAGAATAATAATAGAATTTCCTTTTCTACTAATTCACAATTTACTGAAAACTTACAGGTAGCATATAAAGAGTTCCCTGTTTTGCCTAGCTAAATCCCTGAACCATCCTAGGGATCTTCACTGGCTTCAAAACTTGAACACTTTTCCCTATAGAAAAAGCCTACTATTACACAGTTCTGGTCTTGGCTCTTCCTCCATATCAGAAACCAGAGAGAGTAATTGCCAAGCATCTTCTACTGAAACCCAGCTCTCTAAGTGAATGTCACTTCTCCCTCTCTGGGGTCTTGATCTTCTGACAGTGCCTCCATTTTCCTTGTATTTCTGGATTATAAAGCAATCCTCCTGACCTACCCTTCCAGACGTGGTTACTGCTGGGCTGAGTGGGGCGGCTGGAGGCTTCAGGAGAGAAGTACAAATGCTGCAGTTCCCTCTGCCTTGTGAGAACAAGCTGCAGTTCTCAGACTGTGTAGGTGCCCCAGAAGATCTTCAGGCCTGGAGGAATCCACAGTACTGCTCATCTCCTACAGAAGGGGTATGTTTCAGAAAATAGTGCCTCTAGGTTCATTACCAAACTCTGAGAGCTTCTTGAAGAGAGTGATTTGAGGAGCATTATAAAATTCCAACACTTTGCAAAGAGATGGATATTAAAAGCAACAGTTCTGCTTCTTGTAAGGACTTTGCTACTCTTAAAAAGTAACAGAAGTTGTGAGAAAAGAGATCATTTCACTAAGTTAAACTTGAATGGAGTTTAAGCACCTGACACAAAATCCTGCAACTCCCAGCATAGTTCAGGAGGAGTACTTTAAGCCTGTTTCAAGCAATGCCAGAAGAAATTTCACTTCTTTCTCTGAGCTTCTACCATCACACTTATAGCAATCACATTTTAACATGGAAAACCTTTGAGAAGTAGTACTCAGCAGGCCTAAAAACAGCATTGCTGATTGCGATAGAACTTGACTGCCATTTTCTATTCACAGACCCTTTTGGTTCGTGCAGTGCATGGTATTATGCAAGGCAATTTTCCAGTTATAATGAGGTTTAAAATAACAGAGAGACAATCTAGGAAAAAAAGAGCACATGCACTAGGTATTTCTTATTGATTTCCTCTTCAACATAAGTAAGGCCTTCCAGCTACATCTTGATACATTGGTAGAGAAGCGTGACAGTTTTTGAAACAAGCACAAGATTTGGATGCTAACCGATTCACTCTGAACTTAGAGGTGTTAAAATTCCTGAATGATAACTCTTTTGCTTCAAAAGCATTTTCTTACTTCTTTAATTTTGCCAAGTATGATACCACAATAAGGTGAACAGGAATTTCCAGGAACCAGCAGCACACAGCTTCACAACTCTCTGCCATGGAAAGCAGGGACATGCCTCTCCTGTGGAAGCGAGTGACTGCCTGTGAAGGCAAAGTAGCCCCTGATGAGTCTGTGCTGCTGCAGAGACACTTCCAGTGGTACCTTGTAAATTTAAAACTACTGTGGAAATCTCTACTGTGTGCTCTTATGACAGCAGCACAGACAAAAACTGAGGCTTTCCACATGTGTGTCAAAATAGTATTTTCCAAAAGGTACCTTTTAGAGAAACAGGAGCAAAACTGAATCCTTTTGTCAACTTTAATTTTCATGCAACACTAAAACTGTGGATGAGGGTGGAGGCAGTTGGATTTGGATGGAATTTGCTGATCATGCATAGTTTTTTCTTTCCTCTATGACCACAAAACTGCTAATAAAGCAGGATATGGAAGACAAAGCCAGAGGAGTTCTCCTACGTATCATTACGTACATGGGAAATGATAAATTCAAAACACTCAAACTTCCTGGCCTTAGTTTGCTAAATGACTACTATGTATCTGAAGGACGCAAGGAACACCTGTGGATTTTCAGCAGCTGTCAGTGAGCCACCATTCCAGCAGAACACGCATTGCTTTGCTGTAGGAGGGCATGCTAAATGACTTAAATGTTGGTAATTCTGTGCCCTTCCAAAGTTCCTAAAAGGTGCTGGGCTGGTGCCTGTGAAGGACAAACATGTCCCATTACAGTTCACCCAGACAGAGCCACAGAGCAGCACCAAGGACTGTCCCGGGAGACAGGTGCTGGGCAGCAGAAGCAAGTCTTGCGCCCTTCCAGCCCCAAAGGGCTCCTCTTTCCTTCTTCACCTTCACAGGCTTTGGAGGACCAGGGAGCTCATCTGATAGTTTTCAAATGGTTGACTTGCAAAACAGTGCCATAAAATTCCCACTTTCCAGGACAACAGTCTCATCAAAGCATTTCGAGGAAAAGTCATATAGGTGTTACAGGCTTGATTGCTTTCATAAATGAGCTGCCTATTTTATGCACTGGCAACAGGCACTTTCTGTGTATCTGTGAAACTTTAGAAGTCTGCTGCGAGAGCCTCGATCATCTATACCTTAGGAGAGATTTAGTCAATTTTCTTTGCACACTTCTTTGTCTATGCACTTTTCCAATGCAACAAACCTTTCCAAGCAGAGGCAAACTGAAGAGGGAAACTCCAAGTTCAGGTTAATTAGGTAATCTAATTGCATCCCTAATTCTAGCTTCTGATCAATCCTACTGAAAAGATGTATTTAAATGCTACTTCCATGCAGAAAGGAAAACGAAAAAATATTAGTATCAAGAAAATTAATTGCAGGCAACAAAGCATTATTGAAAAGCATTTTCACTCCCTTTTTTTTCCCCCCCCATCTGCAATATTTCTTCTAGAAGAGCAGTTAAAATGCCAAGAAGTGCCAGTCTAATTCAGGACGTCTCCAGGTACATTTGACATTTCAGAGCAGCTCAACCTCATTTGCCCCTTTGCCCGTCTGCCTCACCAGCCACCCAAGCATTTATACTCCAGAGATCAGTACAGAATACGACTTTTTCTCAATTGCCATTTTCTTCTTCCCTTCCACTAGAATGAACAATGCTCTTTTCCATCACTGCACAATGACTTAGATTTCACTTTTCCACACTTCCAGACAGGAAATATATGCCTGACTTCTTGTTGAAACCAACAGCTGCATTTCACTGCTTCTGTTTTAAAACATTCTATGCAATCATGTTCAAAAAAAAAAACGCAAAATGACTTATGGAATGCTAAATTTGTCTTCTAGATAACGAACAGGACAGTGGCTACATATTTCGTCCATAACTATGGGCATAACTGATTGGAAAAAAACAGGGGGTTTTGTTGTCCAGAACCTGTGACTTGGACTATTGAGATAACATGGGCTAAAAGCCATCCTTGCTTTGGTAGTTAAGAAAAAGCAGTTTAAAGCACCCTTTATCAAATCACACAAATGGAAAGGAGATGAATGAATAGTAGCTGTAAAAGAAGAAAACCAATCAAACAGTAAAGAAATAAGACAAAGGAAAATTCCCACTCCCAACAACTCAGGATATTGAATATTAAGCAAATTAACAGCAAAGGCAGTAGTATGGGTTCTCTATGGATAAGGATGGAAAATTTTTTAATAGTGAGACAGAAAAGGTTTGTCTATCCTCCATTTCAGAAGTGGCAGAGAAGTTACAGCATTAAGTCATGAGGGAGTGTGTTCCAGTTCCTTGAAAACTGAAGGGAGTATTGGGAAGTAGCTACTACAAGAAAAGAAAAACAAAAAAATAAAATAAACAAACAAAAAAACCCAGAAAACCAACATCAAACTGAAACAAACAAACAAAAAAACAAACAAAAAAAAAAAACAAAAAAACAAAAAAAACCCAACAAAACAAAAAAACCAAAACCAAACAAAAAAACCAAACAATAAAAAACCACCCAACCAAACCCCTCCAAAAAACCATGCAGTTGTAAAATCAGAAGATCTGAATAAGTATCATCCAAAAATCTAGACAAAACTGAAAAATAGTCTACCTTCTTGAAATATAAATATCTGGCTGCTGCAGAATCTTTTAAAGCCTGGAGGGGTACCAGTTGAAAACAAAATGTCATCTCAGATAACACTGACAGATAAATTTAGTTAGCCTGATACTTCTCCTGATAAATGTAATACACTGAGGAAATAAAGAATTATAAGATCAGTATATAATGGGTGCTGGTCGATGCAATTCTGCTGAAAAAATCTATTTTGTCAAATAAACCTGGTTTTATTTTCTGATGAAATAACAATTTGGTTGATTAAGGTAACTACATAGATGCACCTGACAAACTTAGATATTTGTGTTGTAGCACAGTATTCTGATTAAAAAATCAGCAGTATTTGGCATCACTACAGGCACATAATAACTGGATTAAGATGGCAGAATAACAGCTCCCAAACAATAGCTGCAACTGGGAAATTACCTGAAAACACAGCATTTCCATCAGGGATCTACAGGGACTGGCAGCTGGGCTCAGTGTTTAACAGCAATTTCTTTCCAGTCAGTGACCCCCCCAAAAAATAACGAAGTCATTGCTCTTTAAAATCTTTGACAGACAAGAACAGGCATAATAAATAAAAAGCACCTTACAAATCATGTTCTATAGCTTTCTAATCATTCTGGACCCTTGGGTGACATCTAAACAAGTAAGTCAAACATTTCCCTAAAGCAAGAATGTGCTAGATAGCTCAGAACAGAAAGCATTCCAGGGAGACTTCAGACAATTTAATACTATGCACAACAGAGTTCCAGGGACAGGAAATGCTGCAGAGTCCAAGAAAGAGAACAAAGAAAAATGTATAAAATGTGACATATGGAATAAAACTGAGCAAACCAGAGTTGTTTAGTCTGGAGGGGAAAAAAATGACTTGGCCATAAACATCTGTATATAGAAAAGACATGAAAGTAGAAAGGACTACTGCATGGGAAAAAGATATGCTGCTAGGACAGGAAGAAATTTAATGATAAGCAAGGAAGATTTAGGTTATACTTTAGGAAAAAAACTTTTTGACTGCAAAAACAGTAAATACTGGAAAATGTTCCACAGAGAAGTTGTAGAATCTCTTGGAGGTTGAAGTGTTAGGCAAACCTATGCCAAGAGCTGGTCCAGCCCTGGAAAAGGGAGTCTGTCCCAATAGGCCACTGACCCCCTTGAAGCCCTTTCAAGTATTTTTCTCCCACAGTGCTATAGCGTGCACATGAAAAATGAATACAATTCCCCACTTCTGGGAGAACAAATATCCTTCTCCCTCTTATCCTGCCAAAACCTAATTTATTTATGCTTTATCTTTAAATCAGCGCAGATAAGAATGTTTGCGGTCACGGAACCCAAAAGCCTAAATAGAAACTTGTGAGTTCTGCTCAAGTATCCTCTTGTCTTGATGAACTGTAAAGTACATAAGTAGTTTTCTGAGCCATTAGATAACGTCTCTAGATGCTCCAAATTTTGTTGTGCAGAGAAATGTCTACCTCCAAATCAGTCTATTGTCAGGTTTTTGGTCAACTCATCTGTAAAGATTATACTATCTGTAGCAAAGACAATCTCCTTGTTTTGCGCAGTGTCAAAAAAAATTTGACATAATTCATATTTTCTTGCCAACACAAACTTTTTGGATATAAAGAGGATAGGATGCAGCAAGTTCTATCTTTCGTACACAAGGTATTTTTTTCTAGTAAAACATAGATTTAGAATAACAAGTTTTAGAAAATATGTATTACATCTCTTAAGAGATGTAATAAATCTCTCATTCATTTATCTCTTATTATAAACTCAATATAATTGGCATACTCTGCAAAGTCAGTCTGTTTCTACATTTGGTGTCCCTTCTCTCAATATATCAAATATATCTGCATGTTTCCTTTTTACAGTTCATCTTTAAAAGAAAAGGGAAGAGGAGAGCCAAGGGCTTCCAATGATCATTCTGTCAGAGTTCATAAACAACAGCAGCATCTCCTCAGCCAGCATGCTTGCAACAACCTAAGAAGAGCAGGAATTGTTCTTTTTCCCTCACAATACCCAACCCTAATTAAAAAACGTATTTCCACTGTGATATGACACTAATGAGAGAAATAATCTCTCTGAGAGACTGATTATCATCACTGAAGAGTAAGTCTAAACCTACTTGATGCTGCTAACTCTGATAACTAGGGCAAGAGTCCAGATGCTGAGAGAAAGTAGCTTTATATTCAGATGAAATTTCTGGTCTTTTCTTTAAATAGAAAGTAGACTTTTAATACACGAATACACTTGCTTATACATACAATGGTAACTTTCAGGGCTTATGAAGTTTCTTCAGAAATAAGTAACAGACATCACATATGACTTCTATATGGTCATAAACATTTTAATTTAAAGTTGAGATGGAAACTAAGAAGGAACTGAAAAAAACATGATCAATTCTGCTAGCTCAGAATGAAAGTTATCTGTCTGCTTGTCACGTAGGTTTAACTCATGCATCAGCAGTGCACAGAGTTCATAATCTAGTGACATTTTTACATTTTCTTATGAGAAGTCACATTACGTTTGGCAATTAAGTGTAAAAATTATTTTCTATTTCTATTTGAGATCTATCACCTATTGCTCACATGATGAAAAACAGCAAACAGTAATTCCCTACTTAACATTCCCATGTTACTCATGGCTCTATGGACCTCAACTCCATTTCCCTTTTGTTGGCTTTCTTCTCCATGCTATAAAATTTTAGTCTTGGAGTAAGTTTCAGGGGTTTTATCCATATTCTCTACTCTTCTCTGTACATCAGAGAAAAAATACATCTGGGCAGGACTGCACACACAACCTAAAGAGTGTGCATGGTACTCCAGCTCTGTGGGCATCAGCAGCATCTGCTGTTTTGGCTCAAAACCACTTTTAACACTCCATTTGTGTGCTTGACCACTGCTGAGTATTGAAGCTGAGGCTTTCAAAATACAATACATTTCAACTTCCAGATTTTTTTTCCCTAACAGAAGCAGCTGATTTAGAAATGATCACACGCCTAGGTAGGTGCATCGCTTTTCATCTGAAGACAAGAAGTTATATTTGTGTTTCTTTCTGGCCAGTTGTTTAATATCATGAAATTCACATGTACGTCTTTGCCACAAGTTCTAGGATAGCCTTTCCCAATAGGAAACATGATGACAACCCAGCACTGACCCCCACTTCCCAGACATTTATGAGCATAATGAAGTCCTAGCACAGAACCCTCTGGGACTTAATTATGAATCTGATCTTACTCCTGCCATCTGTTTCTCAGTTTTTCATTCATTACAGGCCAAGCAGACATTTTTTTTTCCATGATGCTCCCTTACTTATCTAACTAATTATTACTCCACCTTCTGAATCTAATTTCGATCACAGTTTCTTGACTTACATATAGCACTCCACAAAAATTAACCTTAAAAAGAAATCTGAACTTGAAGAGGGTAGGAAAACTCACGGAAAATTCATACTGGGTATTTCATTTACAAGCAATGGCACAGTCATAAACCAAATAAAATAACCTAAGCCTGTTTATTTCTGAGCATTCATTTCCAAATAACTTCAGGTTTTTTGAATATACAATATGGAACCAAGCTTTGCAAAAGTCAAAGAATTAACTGCTGTTTGTTTGTTTGTTTTTAAGTCATGCATACCTCTATTTTTGAATCAACAACATTTTGTTCACTCATGCTAACATGGGGCTTCTGCCAGGGATAAATACGGTCTTTCATTGCATTCAAGTCTGCTAAAATTTGACATATTTTTATTCTCCAGAGTTATCTGAAGACCTCTTGGGCATCTTCTCACGCATTACATCATATACCTGTGATTACATTTGAGTCAAGCAAAAGCAAAAAGGTCAAAAAAAGACCACGAAAAAGTGCAGAGGATTGCAGGGAAGTGTGAGCTAGGAGTCAGTTCTGCAAGTCTTACTTAGAAGAGGTAGAAGACTCGACAGCCCTGTTTATACTCCACTTCTTTATCTCATCAGTCTGTGTTCCAGTTCAGTCTATAAATGGTTTGTGAAAATACTATGCTTTATATTGTCCAAAATCTAGCACAGTAAAGTTAATACTGCCTGACCCACATACAACACAGTTCAGCTGAAAACTCTTTATAAAAACAGATCATTCCTTAGAAATGCTTTCCTTAGGGCTCTCTGCTTCCTCTTGACATCTGCAGAAGCTATATCCATGTACCCTAACATCCTCCCACACATGCTAACAGAAAGGAGAAAATCGATCCATATGCTACTACCCAGCGTCTAAGTAACAGGTATTGCAATTTAAAATACCTCAGTCCAAGTTCAAAAGTCAGAGGCTGGCTACCAAAATAGTTTATTTTCATCTTTTCTTTAAACAGCATAATTCAAAATGCTACAATCGTAGATGTGGACAACAAGAAGATACACACCTTACTGTACTATTTGCCAGAATTTCCCTGTTGTCACTGCCACCAAAATATTCCAGTAGCCCCACAAATTTCTCCCCAGGGTTAAAGAACTGGGGTTGAGTGGAAAGAAGATTTCAAATCTTTCTTTCTGAAGGTGAAACCTTAGGAACTTCCTTAAGGAACGGATGCTAAAAGGCTATCGTGACTTCACTTCATATGAAACCCAGACTGGATCCTGACTTAAGCAGGAGTTAATGAGTTGAACAGTCTGACATGTCCATTTGATAGGGAGTGATGAAAGGCCAGCTGTCAGATTTAATTTGTTTGAAGATAAGCTGATTTATTGCTTACAAGTAATATGCTTGGCACAGGGCATGCATCTCAGTAATGGTATATTTCAAACACTATCACAGAAACATTCAATTCTGGTAGAGTACATTCAGAAAAATAAATGCAATTTTCAAACTGATATTTCAAGTTATCATTTTTTCTGTATCTTCCCATGGGGAGGGAAAAAAAAAAAAAAGGAAAACTTTTTAAAATTAATTTAATAGCCAAAACCAGGCCTGCCAAATGACTTGGAGTGTTGCATTACTTTTTAACTAATACTGAACAAGGAGATTTAAATGGGAAAAAGATTAAACAAATTGTCCTTACAGGATAACCAATGACAGGAGAATCAAAAGCAGCAGCAGCCAACAGCTGAAGGATGACAAGGTATAGAGGAGCTGAGTGACAAGATAAGAGGCAGAAGATTGATAGGGGATACTCAGGTGAATCCAGACAATCAGAAAGGATAGACAGAGTTACAATGAAATTGGACAATATACAAAAGTCAAATGTATTGCTTTCCTTCTGAGGAAAAATAGTAACCAAGGTAGAGGTTAAACAGAAGAAGTTTGCAAGCTGTTTAATAGAAAAGAAAGAGAGGGGTGGCAGGGGGAGGCGTGGTCTAATGGAGAAAGCAGGAACAGCAAAATGGAGGTGGTAGCTATCACTGCCTTCCTGCTCCAAGGCCAGGTGGTTTTGAGATGGAGACGCCTCCATGAGGAGTACTGCCAAAGGCAGCAGTTTAGACACCGCAAGGACAAACGCTAACCTCATGTGAACAGAAGGTTTTGGTTTTAGTATCTAAAGTGGGCATTCCAGAAAGACCAAAAGAAGAAAAACTAGGTAAAATCAGGCTCCATGGCTTCTCCTGCATCTGCAGCTACTGGCCTATTTTCTGCCCTTCTCCACATTCAAAGGCAGGAAACAAGACTGTGTTCAGCCTTGGAATTCCCATCCCCATCTCCATGCCTACTCCACATTTGGTCATGCCTCTCGATGTTCACTGAAATTACTTTTGCCAAACTCTTTCTTCCTTGTCCTCACCAGTTCTCTAGATATCACTGAGTAAATGTGCTGTAGAAGAGAGAAAAATTAATTTGTATTTCACCAGTATCTTCTTTTTTTTAATAGACAAGCTTAAAAATACATCAGTTATTCATTAAAAAAGGACTTACTGTGGTAGTCTTTATTTTATAAAAGTTATTTAAACACTTCCAGGTATACGATCAGGAAACAATGCAATGGCATTTTATCTTGCTCAAGGGTATATACAGAAGTGAAAATGAAGGCAGCAAGTGTTCTTATGAGGCATGGCTGGAAAGAAACTGAAGGAGCCCCAGCAAGAAACAAAGCATCTGCAGCCAAGAGGAAGCTTATGTTTCACATTTACCCAAACATTTGTAGAGGTGATTTTTCAGGGAACAGGACTTGAATTGTTCTCATTTTGACTCGAAAGAAAAGGCTACAGTCCTGATATGAAGAGAAAGCTCATGAGCCATTCAGAATAGTGGCAGCACGAAAGAAACATCTATTGCTTTTTAAACAGGAAAAGTGGAAAAGGGGGTTGTATTAAGTGTCCTAGGCATCACCATCAGAGCAATGAGAAAACCTCCCACCAGGCTTCCCACAGCCAACACTTCCAGCCCTTAATGCCAACTTATGCCATGCCTGTGCCTGCAGTGCCCAATTACCTCCACAGTTTGAAGTACTCAAGAGCTTCTCTCCCAGGTAACTCGCTGCCCTACCCAGAAAGGTTTCAGATACTTGATGGCCTCAATAAGTATTTCTTACAGCACAGGGCAGTAAAATTTTTTTTTTTTTTTTCAGTCTTGAGGCGGAGTAACGCAGTGCCATCTGATCTCACTGCAGCAGTGTCCTCTCTTGGCCACCCCTTGCTGAAAAACCTGTCCTGCATGTGCACCTTTGCTCCTCAGGCTGAACTGTGTCTCTCATGGGAAACCATCACCCTCACTATACAGTCCCTTTCCAGAGATGCTCCGGAAAGTGCTCTGATGAACTTTAAAACAGCCACAGTTTTGAAAGCTGCACACTGCATAAAGAAATATAGGTTTTTATCAACTCCTTTTGCTCTCATTACAAGAGCTGATGTGAACGTGGAGAAGAAATTATAAGTTGGTACTGATTCTGAAGTTCTGCCAAGCATATTCTGAAAAATTACTAATTGTCTCTGTGACAGAGACTGCACATCCAGGAGGAACACTCCTTCCTGTCTGAAGTAACAACCTACTGGAAAGTCTTCAATCACCTCTAAAATATCACATGGAAATCTTGTTGGGGGGGGGGGAAAGACAATGCCAAAAGGACACTCCTTTAATGCAGGCAAATGTTTCTTCTGTATCTCCTAAAACTCTGTGTTTTTTCCTTACTTAAGTAGTACCAAATGACTACATCTTCCTATCAATGTTCATAGAGGGGAAACACTCCAAGGATATAAACTCACGGGTACAGCTCTTCCTGCCTTAAGCAATAGCATTTTTCCTTCATCCTACACTAGGATTCCTATGTTGACCAAGTAATACTCCATATGATACTGCTGAGTTTGTCTCTGTTTGCTGCCAATTTCTGTCTCCCTTGTTTAGGATCCCTGTCCTCCATGCTATACCCCCAATTACTTCCTTACATATCCCAAACTTTAAGAGCACTTGACATCGCCAAGGCAAAACAACTGTAAACATGTGCTTTCAGAAATACAGGCATTCCTAAATAGAGAGAGAGGACCCACAGATTCCCCTGATATTTTACTCCTATGGCCATTTTAAGTGTCACTAATATCCTTTATGTCTGTAATAGACCTATGACATCTTGTAAGCTGGTACATTTTGAGTATGTCAGCAAAACAGCTTTGTCTCTTGAATCCTATTAATGGGAAACTTTTTTCTACAGTCTTTTACTACAGCTCTAATTCTAGTTGAAACTGCTGCTATTAACTGAATTAATCCAATGCAGTAACAGGCCAACTTTTCTTACTTAACTTTTAAATTACTATTTACTATTTTTTTGTTTATCTTTCTTTCAAATTTCCAGTTTATTGCAGGGATGTTTTTCAAAATGCAGCACATTACCAATTAAAAAAAAAAACTCCAGCACATTACTTTCATTTATCTCCAAATTTTTAAAGTTCTGTAATTAAGAATAAAATGCAAATGGAGTCAGTTAAGACCAGTCTTTTAAAAACTGAAAATAAAGACCATTCTCCTACCAGTGACATTACTCTTTGAGCCACCACAAGCAATGTGACACCCTGCAAGATGCCACAGAGTACACGGTATGCCAAAATCAGATCGACCCCTCTGAAGTGCACAGATGGAGCAAGTAGCCACCACACTTTGCACAGGCAACATACAGCGAAATATCTCTTTGCTTCTTGGAAGGTAGTTTATTCTTCCCCAAATGCACACTAGTATATTTGACACTTGCGTTCCAGCTAACAGACTTGGGCAGGTAAGAAATGGAATATTTATGAGTAGTGGGGTGGCTCACACATATTTTGCAACCCATGAGAATTTAGAGAAGAACAATGGCAACGCTGAACCCTAATCCTAAATTTCTGGATGGTTACCAAAAGTTCCTCTGCTGAAATACAGTGTATGACCCCAAAGAAATGTACACAAAAAGTAGGTTTAGTTTGGTTTTACAATTTTTCAAAAATAAATTTACAGCTCTAATCATCCCATTGACTTCCACAAATTACTAAAATCTTTGTGCCAGAATTGAACAGAAAAATCCTTTTGCCATTAGAGTACTGACCCTGTATTTCAAAAGCATTCAGTTGCTGTCACTTGGAATGCGAGACAATTGGCATATCAGCATGATCCTGGATAATAAAAAGCACTAGGTGAAATTAAGCCGAGCTCCATGTGGTGGGCTGACCCCAGCTGGATGCCAGGTGCCCACCAAACTGCTCCATCACTCCCCTCCTTAGCTGGAGAGAAAATGTAAGGAGATAAGGGCAGGGAGAGAACACTCATCAATGACAGTCACAGGCAAAACAGGCTTGACTTGAAGAAATTAGTTTTATTTATAACCAAGCAAATCAGAGTAGGATAATGAGGGAAAAAAAAAATCATAAAACACCTTTCGTCCACCTCACCTTTTTTCCCAGGCTCAACTTTACCTCCCTAACTTTACTTTCTCTACCTCCTCCCCCAGTAACAGAGAGGGATGGGGAATGTGTGTTCTGGTCAGTTCACCACACGTTGTCTCTGACACGCCTTCCTCCTCATGGGAGGACTCCTTACACCCTTCCCCTGCTCCAGCATGGGGTCCCCCCCACGGGAGACAGTCCTCCATGAACTTCTCCAGTGTGGGTCCTTCTCTCAGTCTGCAGCTCTTNGGCGCAGGGCCAGCCTTTCCTCTCCAGGTAGAGGGCTGTCCCCGCTCCGCCGGCAGCCTGGAACCGAGGCCACGGGGCCGAGAATCTGAGGCCGCCGAGACCCCACACGGGGTCGGCTGGGCACCCTTGCATCCAGCACAGCCTCACCAAATCCGAAAAAACCGCCACACACTGCAGCCGACAAAGACACTGTTTCTTTCAAATCAGCGAGGACAGAAGAGAAAAGTCACATGGGACGAAGCTGAACATGGTGACCTCAAGGTCAGAAACAAAAGGGAAGGGATAAGACCATGTGGGAAGACAGCTAGATGGCGACGGGAAAAGAGGGCTGCTGCGCTTTTTGGCGTGAAATGCTTCTTGCGAAGCTATAAAAAGGACTTTAATCCATTTGGAAAAACTAGGGGGAATGGCAAATTCTTGTACAGCCTGTGACTTTAAAAAAAGGCCCATGCCAGGCCATATAGAAGTCGTGGGAAACTATTACAAAGAGGCCCATGCCAGGCCACATATAAGTTATAAGAAGCTGTTAGAGATTTGAAGCAGAGAACTTTTGCTTTCAGACTGAGATAACTCATCCTTAAAAGATTAAAACCCCATTTTCTCCTGTGGCCCGTGACTTAGCAGTGTGGGAAGACTGCGAAAGATTCATGGGAGAGATACCTTTTTCATTTCAACAGATTTTCTCTGGGTAGGACTGTTGGTTTGTGAAAATTCTATGGTATAACAGAAAAACCTCTTTTCCTTAAGCATAAATAGACTCTTAGAAAAAGTGCAACTCTGACAAAAATGCCATGTTCTTGTTTTGTTTTCACTTGTGAAAGGTTTGTGGTAAAGGAGAAGGCATTGAGAAAGAAAAAGTGTTTAAAAATTTGGTTTAATCACTTATCAATTCTTTTTAATTCTGTTAGTAATAAATTTTCCTTTATATTGCAACTGTTTAAGTGTAGACCTTGTTTTACCCCTAAGTTTCTTCACATTTTCCTCAATAAATCCATATTCTCTTTATGCACCTAATTGGATTTCATGTGTTTGGTGTTTAAACTAACGTCAAACCACAACACAAATGCACAGAAACCAAATACCACCCCAACACCATATCATTAACCTGCTGCTGTACATCAAGTAACTGTGTATCTGCAACAACATGCACAGCAAAGCATGTAAATTAAGTTGTCACACATTTCAAGACCTTTCCCCAAAAACGTAGACAAGCAATTATTCTTGTTGCTTTCCTGCTTCTTAGATGTTAGATCATAATTAACTACCTTACAGATAAAGAGTGGAGGTCACAAATAGTTCTTCCTGTAGGCCGAAACTGGGACTGAAGAGGTCAGTACAAAGTTGGGAAAAGAAGTAAAATTAACCAGATGAAGAACAGTTTTTATATAACTGAAACGCATTATCCTGCAGCAGCATTTAATTTAGTTCCAGAGGAAGGGAAGATGTAGGAGCAGTGATAATATTTCATTTGTATCTTCTTTATTAAGCAAAACAAGGACAGGTAACTCAGACCAACCCAGTAAAATCATATGAAGAAAACAACACTTCAATTAACATTTAGATATAAATACTCCATGTATTTTGACTGTGACAGGTGAGCTCATCTGAGCTTCAGACAAGAGAAAAGCCTATGGACACTGGCATTGATGACAGCACTAGTAACCTGAGACTATGACTGGTGTCAGCTGTCACGGTGACATCCCAGTGTCTGTTTAACTCTGGATTTTTAGGCAGTAGGGAAAGTTGAAGAGAATTTTTTTAATTCCAGAGGTTACAGCAACAGCAACTATCAGCTAACTGCTTTTAATTGTGATTTTATTTGGTTTCAGAAAGAAGAAAAATTAAAATTTTCCAAAGTTTAGTTTTGTAGACTTCATTAAGATGCTAGAAAACAGCAGCTTTAATAGACAGCCTGAACAAAATCCTGTAAAACTGATACTCTGAACAACGACCACGAAATTGCACAACCTGAAATATAAATTGCAGATGTTGTATTTTAGCAGAAACAGCGCAATCAACTTTCTGCAGTTCAAACCATGAGGAAAATCCTTGTGATACCCAACTCATTTCAAAGCCATATGCCAGAACAGAACCTGTTTAACTAACTGGAAAAAAAGCAGGAGTTTTAGACAAGAATTACAATTCACAATGGGTTTTTATTTAAACTTTGGTTTAGCCAGTGGCTTTTTTTATGGAAGTTTTTCAATGGACAATGCTGCAGTTCCTGACCCAGCCATAACTAATATGTTCTGTCTCACTCTGGACAGCCCTGGAGAAATCACTCGGGGTTGTGCACTTCAGTAAAGAGTTAAGGTGAGCACTACAAAAAGCAGTCCTAAATAACCTACCTCCAACATGCTTAATAAAAAATGGAATCCGGTCAGAGAACAGCATTCCTAAATATGACTTGAGAACAATTTACATCCATTTCACATATCAGTTCACAGCAGTAAAAAACACATCTAGAAGAAGAGGAAAAAAAAACCCAAATAAAACCAAACCTTGCACTGCACTGAACCAGCAATAGCCATGCAACCATTATTTTTATATTATGACAGTATTTTAAATTATGATAGAAATATATAGGACAGGCCCCAGTCTGTAAAGCTTACCTTTTATATACACAGTATCTTACCTAGGAAACAGAAAGACAGATGAACTTATTTATTGAGGAAGTACGTGCTGTGAAGTTTCCCATATTTTGCCCAGTCCCGTGCTTTACCTACAGCATTACTTTCTGAAAGTAGACACCTTTTTTAGGAAATGTCTCTTGATCTGGTAAAGCATGAGGAAAACTCTAAACAAAACAAGACCAGGACTCATAGTGCTATTTTTCATTAAAGGCAGGAAGCTATTTTTACCTTGCCATGGAAAGACTTCTCAGAAGAACTTCTCCACAGAACATGCACAAATACTGCTTGAAGCACTAAATTGAATTCATCAATAGCTTAGTAAAAGTACTTTCTGTGTTCCTAGAATGAACATCAAGATGTGTCAAAGAACAGATGAAATCACCTAAGCTTTCACCAATCTCATAATCAATTCAAGCTCTTCCATAGACTGACGAATATTAATAATAGGCCTTGTCTCATAAAGAAGGCAGCCAGTGCAAACATGCTGCTTTGATACATAACTTCTGGAATGCCTTAGAAAATTATTATAAACAATTTTTATTTGGCTAACAGCACCAAGAAAGCTTGGCTCATCCCTTCCTGAAAACTTACTCTACATTCAAAAATCCTGCAAAAGCACTAGGACCTACAAAGCGATGTAGAGGATGACATTTCTGTTGAAAAAAACCCTGTAAAACAGGGAAGATAAAGAAAATAAAGGCAGATGGGAGTTGGGAATGGGTAATTTTTTTTTTTTAATCAGTGTAGAGGCCAATAATTTTGTTTTGCGAGGCTTTCTTTTTCACTGTCTGCTAAAATTTTTACTGCAGTTTCAAGGTGATGGTAGTGAACCACCACTGTAGTGAAAATAATCTAGTTTCTCAATATAGCTGTTGGTATAGAATCTTCTCCTAGTGACCCCAATTGATATAATCTAAGAATCTTTAAAATCTTGAAACCAATCATACTCCAGGCTTAGCTTTAATTTAATCTTGGCCTGGTCTGAACTTCTGACTTCAAAATCCAAACTAAACTGTTTTAGACTTCATTAGTCCAATGCACAATTCCTTAAGAACTTGCCACCTCGGAGACAAATCCTCTGCACACAAAGATCACAGAGGTGAAGGTCTTTGGCTTGGATTACTGTGCTATCTCAAAGAGAAATCCACATTAAAGGTCTTCTTCCAAGTCCTTTATTCCCCTGTTACCTACTCACTTCCACTTAAAGCTTGTCAGCAACTCTGCACAGAATCCTTCCTGTTCTGCCTCCCCCCCAAGCTTTCTTCTTTCTTTGGTCTTTCATCATCCGTGTCTCATCCTGTGAATGTTACTCAAGTAACACCCTCAGACAATGGTTTCCAGCAATTTGGGGAAGTTTTAAGGCAAGATTCCTTTTAGAATTTACCATCCTGATTCCTGTTTGTATTTCTTTAAAATTAACCATCCTGATTCTTATTTGTATTTCTAATACAGTGCTGCAGCTAAATAAAGTGTCATTGTGTGCAGCCTGTTTCTTTCAAATGCTACAAAACTTGCTGTATTCAACTTTCTAAAGCATTTTATTTATTTTTACAGTCTTCCATAAAATGCTAATTACCAATACAACCTTTCCTCCTCCGCATCTTTGCTTCCTTCAAGAAGCCTGAAGAGCTGAAACATCCATTTTAATTGGAACTTCCACTAGTAATTACCCCCTAATAGCACCTTTCAAAATCAATTAAAAATGCTTAGCTTCCAGAAAGAAGTCTTAAAAAAAATCCTAAAATTCTACTAGTCAGCTACATCTTATGGATTCTTCAAAGATACTGCTATTTCTGTTGGCCTCAAATTATGTTTTTTCTAGCGTAGTCAACAGTGACCAATAATACAAATGGGTAACATGTGACAAGGTAAAAATAAAAAGGTACATTAGCAGACCCCACACCTTTCACACATTTGAATTGAATAGTCTACCAGGACTTTTCTACTTCCACTGTACACAGTCAGTACAAGAGACTATGGATGAATTTGAAGACATCAAAGCCCTAAAACACATTAGTGTCTTAAAATGGATAGACAGGAGCAGCTTATGATCAACCACCGCAACCCACTGAGTAACTCAGGGTGCAGCCATACTCATCACATTTATAGCTGCAACTGCAGCAGTTCTGAAGTACAAAAGACAATCTAAAATGCCAGAAATAATACCTAGAAAAAATTAATCCAAAACAATGACAAAAGTGTGACAAACTGTTTGGATTTTTTAAAACAGAAAATAAAACAAAGTGAATTTAGACATAAAAGATACTGGAGTAATGACGACTGTGTAGCGTAGGTAACATCACTAACCCCAAATCCTCACCCTTGGGGTTGAGCTATGCTTGGTGGCTGTTTTTTAAACTAGTCCATGAAATAAGAGGTATGTAAGACTTTCACAAAATGCGACCCTCCGTAGCATCTTCTCTAAGAACTATATACATAAATTAATTATATTTTTGCCAAGGAAAGACTCTGAATATCAGCTTGAGAAGCAGGCAGAAAGTTGCAGCAGGGCTAATCTGCAGCCATGTTCACTGTAGTTTACAAGAATATTAAGAAGCACAAAGAACTATCACAGAGCTTCAGTCCTGCTTCAAAGCACTTTTAATTATAATTATTCTGTAGCAATACTGCCTTTATTTCTACTCAGTCCAAAACACTGCCACTTGTGTAGCTGAAGAACAACTATATGCTCAACTTAGGTGCCATTCCCAGTCCCATATATCTCCAAAAGTCCTGTCAAGGCAACTTTCTGCTTTTCATCTAAACCCAAGACCCCAGTCCCTTCAAACATCTTCAAGGAAAAGTAGCAACTTGTCCTGGTTATGAGAGTTTGAGGGAAAACTGCCTCTTGCTCTTTGACAAGCTAAACTGTGCAGATATTTACATGCTCCCCTAAAGCCATAGTATGATTTTCCAAAAGACAGCATTGAATCACAGCAACATAATAATAAATCAATGGTAGCAGGTACTTGGCATATAAGTCTAGAGGAATACTCTCCTGTATAGCACTTTACACCATCGCTCCACACGCTGCCTTTAAAAGAAGGCCCAACAGTCATCTTTCCAAGACTCCAAAAATCTAAACCTTGAAATTTGACACAGTTTCTAAGATTTAAGAGCAGACTCATCCAGAAAGAAATACCACTAATATGTGCATATGAAAATAATTTCAGCAAAAGCTTAACCTATCAAAGACCTTCCCAGTCTATCAATGGTGGGAAGTTCAGCAAAACAGTGCAAAGGTGGTGTAGGAATACTCCTCCGATACAATGGGTAGAAGAGATGGATTGCATTATTACACCGAAAAATCAACATGTAAATAAGT
>VYZQ01064451.1:27427-68074 GCA_013400655.1 Mystacornis crossleyi | reverse complement strand
CATTCTTATGGTACTAAGAATATGCTATGCTTCAACACCTACTGAGTCCAAGTTTCAACTTTGTGCAAAAATTCTAATGTGTCAATTCAAATGTGGAGTACCTTAAAAAGCCTATGCTATAGAATCTATTTAAGCTCCGAATGGAATTTGTAACATTTATCAGATATTTTCTTAGTTTTGGTGACTAAGTGACTAAATCATGTTTGCCGTGATTTTGCATTTTCTCCCTATTTCTGTCAAATAGGCACCATCCCCCAGGAAAGTTGTTTGTGAATGTCCCACCAGTCAGACTTACTGAACTGCAAATAGTTTTTATGCTTGTAAAGAAAATCCAGGCAGGCAATAAACAGAAACAACACAGACATTTTTAAAAACATTACAAGTACATTAAATTCAGAGAATGTGTAATTACCACGTTAAAATATCTTACTATGCAAGCAAGAATATCTAGCATAAGCTAGATATTCAACCATAAAGCCAGTTCTGAGAACTGAGCCAGCAATTTGATGCTGTGAATTTGGCTCTATTGTCATTGCAGAGAAGAATCAGTATTTAGCTCTACAAGTTAATGGATTGCCACATCATAGTATACACAACGTGCTTTACCTGATATGCATCCTTCTGATCAAAAGCAGATGCAAGCATTTGTTTGTCCCCATAATTTTTACACTAAATTTTATCTTTCAAGCTACAAAACAAGGTAAAACCCAGCAGGACTACAAGTATGGCATGGAAGTTTTCCTGAGTTAAGATACTCTTTTTGTAAAATACATTCATGCAGTTTGAAAGTTACTTTAAGAACAAGCTTGCCAGTTGGCTTAAGATACTCTTTGGAAAAAGGCATCTTAATTTCTCTTTCAGAAGAAAGACCTAGCCTCAAATTCCATCTGGTGTCTGCTTAATATCTGGCAATCCTAGCTCTACTTTGATTGTGACACTGGCTGCTGAACTGGTAAAGTCTTGTATCGGGTTTCCTTCTACAGACAAAAGCCAATGCTGGGTTCAACTGCAATTCCAGGATCACCTTTTGTCTCTCCTGTTTACTTTTCTCCATAACCTACACATCATATACACCCCTGGAAATGCCAGAGCTTGCATGCCAAGGTATCATTACTTGTACTGTCTTCACTGTAAGAAGTTTGGGTTTTATTCAGGTTTGTTTAGATTACTAACACATCATCAAGGCATAGATAGAAAAATTTCCTTCATCATCATATGATTTTTTGTATTGGCCATTTAAACCCAGCTAGTGTAGGCCTTTATTGTACAAAGTATCCTTCCATAGTACAATTTACAGTAATTCTATTACAGATCAGGTTGGTAGCCAGAGAGAAGTCTTACAAATTCCCATATGTCATTTTAATTAAGATTAGAAGTTTTATCTGTTGAAAAGACACTGATTGTATGCAAATTAAGAATACTCACTACTAGCACTCATTAACAGGAATAAAATTAGCTCTTTCAAGATAACTGAACCGTTCCAGCAAAGTCCCAAGTAATCGTAACCCACGTCTGTTTTGACCTCTCAATCAATACCTCCCTAATAGAAACATGGTATTTGAACATGAGCAACAAACCCGACTCAAAGTCATCCAAATTATACCTAACTTCACCAGCAGTTCCTTTGTTACAGCTTCAGACATCTGTCCTGAGGGTAAGCTGAAAAAGGCATACACTAACACCCAGCAACAACTGCTATTTTCTGCCACATGGTTTTGCTACTTGTGCAATAATGGAGGTGCAACCTTAACTGCTTCTTTTCACAATTAACTTCATTAGCTGAATCCACAGATAAACATGAGTTTCTAAAAGGTCTGACATGCTTAACTGAAGTGGGTGAAACTTGGGCAAAACATCCTGTTCTGTTTCCGGCAGCAAGGCAGTAGCACTTTGAACCTAGGGATGGTTGCTCCACAGACAATATCCAACCCACAAGCAAACCTTAACTAGAAGATAACTGCAGAAGTTGACCTTCACACCTCTGCCCATATGGAGATGCACACACAACTTGGTTGTTCCTTACGTAACTGTTAAGTTGCCACAAGCTTCAGAAGAGGCTATTTAAGAAAAGCCCCAAACACAAACCAAATTCAACCAATTAAAACTAAACCCCACAGAAAAATCCCACTAAAACGATTCCCCATCCCCATGTCCCCCCCGCAAAAAAAAGGCAACCAACAAAAAAACCCCAACCCAAAAACCAAACCAACAATCCCTATAAAAAAATATTATAGCTAGTATTTGCATGCAAAGCTGTGAACTGCCATAGCTCTGCATCTGCTCTGTGGGCAGCTCATGCACCTTAGCCCCCCACAACTCTCATTTAATGGGTCACAAATTTTCAAGAGGTGGAAAATCTGTGAGTTAGGAGCATAACCCCAAAGATAAGCAATTCACACTTGCAAGCCTGAGCTCATAGACATGAGGACACCTACACAAAAAGCTGAATAATTTTAAACAAATGAATTTGAATCACACTCATCCCCACACCACTTTCTATTACATGGACTAGACCTTTAGTACAGAGTTACCAAATTAATGAGGGTTAAACTTGTTCAATCAAGTCTCCACAAGATTCTATTTGAATCTTCTTAAGATCACTCTAGTTCCTGTCTAGACCATAATTCTTGGTTCCTCTGCATCTTCAAAGCTTGCCATTTTCTGGAGAAACCTGTCGTACCTCAAGACTCGCTCTGCTAGAAGTCAAATTTTATTGGGTTTGCATGGCAACATTTTGGTAGCTAGGTGGCTTCTGTGAGAAGCTGCCAGAAGCTTCCCACATGTCCAACAGAGCAAATGCCAGATGGGCTCCAGGACAGACCCACTGCAGGCCAAGGCTGAGTCCATCAGCAACAGTAGCACCTCTGGGACAGTGTTATTTAAGAAGTGGGTTAGAGGGGTCAACTGCTGGGGGAACAACAGCAGCAGAGAGAGGAGTGAGAATATGCAAGAGCAACAACTCCGCAGACACCAACATGAGTGAAGAAGGAGGGCGGGGGGAAGGTGCTGCAGGTGCTGGTGCAGAGATTCCCTGGCAGCCCATGGTGAGACAGGCTGTCCGACTGCAGCCCATGGACGTGCACGGTGGAGCAGAGATCTACTGGCAGCCCTTGGAGAACCCCAGGCCAGAGCAGATAAATGCCCAAAGGAGGCTGTAACACTATGGGAATGACATGCTGGAGCAGTTTGTTCCTGAAGGACTGCACCCCCACAAGGGACTCACACTGGAGAAGTTTGTGAAGGACTGTCTCTATGGGAGAGATCCCGCACTGGAGCAGGGGAAGAGTGTGTGGAGTCCTACTACTGAGGAAGAAGGAGCAGCAGAGACAACATGTACATGCTACTGACTGTAGCCCCCACTTTCCACCCCACTGTGCTGCTGAGGGAGAGGTGGTAGAGAATTTAGGAGCAAAGTAAAGCCTGGGAAGAAGGTGTTATTAAGATTTGGGTTTATTTCTCATTATCCTACTCTGATATGATTTGCAATAAATTAAACTGATTTCCCCAAAGTGAGTCTATTTTATCCCACTGACAACAACTGGCAAGCGGTCTTCCCCATCTCTATCTTGACCTACAAGCCTTGTGCTGTATATTTTCTATCTGCAGTGAGTTAACCCTGGCTGGATGCCAGGCACCCACCAAAGACTCTTTACCACTCCCCTCCACAGCGAGACAAGGGAGAGAAAATATAATGTAAGGTTCATGAGCAGAGGTAAGGACTGGGAGAGATCACTCACCAAATCCAATCAGAAGCAAAACAGGCTGGAATTAGAGGTATTAACTGAATTTATTACTAACAAAATCAGAGCAGGATAATGAGAAGTAAAGTAAGACCTTAAAAATACCTTCCCCCCACCCCTCCCTCCTTCCCAAGTTCTATCTCCCTCCCCAGGCACAGGGAGAAGGGAATGGGGGTTATGGTCAGTTCATCATATGTTGCTTCTCCCATTGTTCAGGGAGAGGAGTCCTTCCCCAGCTCCAAGGTGGGGAGCCTCCCACAGGAGATAGTTTACCATGAATTTCTCCAATGTCCATTTCATAAACAGTTCACACCACTAATGGCTACAATATGAGTCCATCCCATGGGCAACAGAACCCCTCAGACTGCTGCAGCATGGATCACTCCTCCATGGGGTACAGTGCTTCGAGGACAGGCTGCTCCAGCATTGGTCCCCCACAGGGTCACAAGTCCTACCAGGACACTGCTCCAGCACAGGCTCCTCTCTCCACGAGTCTGCAAGTCCCTGCCAGGAGCCTGCTCCAGTGCGGGCCTCCCACGGGGTCACAGCCTCCTCTCAGACATCCACTTGCTCTAGTGTGGGTCTCCTCCATGGGTTGCAGGTGGATCTCTGAATCCTCATGATCTCTATGGGCTGCAGGGGCACAACTGCATCACCATGGTCTGCACACCACAGGCTGCAGGGGAATCTGCACCAGCACCTGGAACACCTCCTACCCCTCCTTCTCCACTGACCTTGGTGTCTGCAGAGTGTGTTTCTCTCACAGGTTCTCACCTTGCTCTTCTCTGGCTGCAATTATGACTGCACAATAACTTCTTTTTTCCTCTTTCTTCTTCCTAAAACTGTTATCACAGAGGCATTACCACAGTTTCTAATTGGCCCAGCTTTGACCAGCGGTATATTCATCTTTGGAGCTAGCAGGGATAGGCTCTGCCAGACATGGAAGAAGCTTCTAACAGTTTCTCACAGAAGCCACCCCTACAGCCTACACACTACCAAAGCCTGGCCCTGCAAACCCAACACGCTACCCCGTACAGTTGAGGAGGGGAGTGATAGAGCGGCTTTGGTGGGCACCTGATGTTCACCCAGGGTCAACCCACAACAAATCAAACACATTGATAAAGTAAAAGAAGATATCCAAAGGTTAATGAAAATTTAAAATCAACTATAGGGGTTTGCATGGGAAGACCTCGCTAAATAAAATCCGCATATCTGTCTTCTAAGAGTCATCTATTATTTAGGCTATGACAATCACAATCACCACAGCATTTGAATGAGCATTATCACTACATCCTTAATCTTTCACTGAAGAGTTTTACTTTCAGCAAATTAAATACAAGCATCTCAAAACAATCTGTATTTTGGCCAAAGCCCAAGCAGAAGAATGACTTTTCAGTCCACCCTGACTGTAACAGTGAAACAACTTTATCCTTCAGGAAACCAGTCTTTCATCTCCACATTGCTTAGGGTGCCTGCAGTTTACCAAATGCTTACTCTGTTCAGGTTCTTGTGATCTGTGACTTCAACCTTGTGTAGGCAAGTCTGTGAATGGTTCCTTATTTTCATTTCTACTACCACAGCAGATTCAGCATTCAGCTCAGGAAAGAGGCTTCAGCTTTCCCCTGTGAAACTTATAGCACCAAATTTCATTTGAAAAGTAGTTTCACGGTAGGATTAAGTAATGAAAGAATTGCATTACTTTCAAATACAAATATTTTCAAATTGACATATTTTTCAAACTTTGAAAAAAGTTTTTGCAAACCGCACCTTAAGATCTTGCCTCTGTCTAGAAGCAGAACTAGGTAGCAAGACTGCACATTGTTCAAAATATTGGTTACTGCAGTTAAACTATGTTCAAACTAATGTGCACATAATGTTGCTTCGCTGGTCTCCTGGCTAAACAGGACCCAGATTTCTAGCAGAAAAGGAGGACCTTAGGACTTCTTTGTTCTTCAAGCAGAAAACTGTACTACCTACTAGATCTTTCTGTTCCACGCTTCACATGAAATATTCTTATTTTCTCCCTCTAATTCATACTCATACTGATACAGCACTCTTCTTCTGAGATTACTCTTAAAGAGTTTGACGAAAAGCAAGACAGATAAAAAGCATGCCAAACACAAGCACACATGGTAGCCTAAAGCACTTAATTGTAAAACCTCATTTTCAACTCCTCAGTCTTTGCAGAATTTCAGCTACCACATTTAAGTTTTCTATACAAGATCTGTGGCTGAACCTCAATTTAGCTTTGGGCAATTCCTGAAATAAAAGGTTTAGGGAGATCAGAAAAAAACCCAGAGGATCATTAAAAATATAAGCAAATATAAAAATCTAAGTTCAAATATAAAGAAAGGTGAAAAGGTAACAATAAAATAAGAACATATAGTGTTCTTACAGGTATACAAGGCTATAATTCAGAAATGCTTGGTTCCCTCTCTAGTATTCAGATATAAAAAGGAAGTAGAAAATTTTACACCAAAAGTAAGAACATTTGAAGACAAAGCATCCAGATAAAAAACTAGTTATGAGTGTCTGCTTATTATAGTATTATAACTTCTCTCTATTGGTCTCCAAACTTACTCAGTGTCCAGAGAGACTAAGTGCCAGGGTGCCTCTTCTTTGGTGAACTCCCATCTAATCTGCTACTAAGTCAAAAAAGATGTATCAGGAAAAGGGAAGAGTGATACTCTCCAGCAGGACAGTCAGCTATTCTTGCCTCTTCAGTGCTCCTTGATGCCACAGGACTACTACAGTCTCTTTGATTCCACCAAGTGACAATTTGGCATCAGTTTCTAGAAGCACAGCACATTCTGAAACAACTTACCTTGACAGAGGTTGGATTTCTGAACATAACATTTCGCAGCTCACAAAGAACCTAAGTCCAAGGCATCTCGAACTGTATACTTGTTGATACAAAAACTACCTTGGAAATTCATCTACGGATTGGTATTATATTTGTAAGAATTCTGAAGGTGAGTTCACACTTGCCACAAACTCATATTTGATGCTCCTCATATAAAACCCATGAAAACACATTCCATTTTCTGTATGCTTCTATCAATATAAACAGTAAATAACAAAAGGGCCATTCCCTGAATGGGAATAAAATCACCACACTCACAGACTGTCTACTACCCATCAAATCACTATTTTAAACAAGTCAGAAGGGTCACAAAAAGACAGTATGATATATCCTTATTCATATTAACAATATAAATATGACTCCAGAAGTGCAAGAGTCAAGATTTTGCAAGCTGTGTTAATTTATACACTCTCCCAACCCAAAGAAAATCTTAAAGCAATATTTTATGCAAAAAGCAATCACATGAAGCCAAGCAGGTTATGTTTATGGGTCAAACTTGTACATCAAGCTTTCAGAATGTTACCTTGCAGGTAGCTGCACAATGAAAGATCACAGGAGGGTTACTGCCTGCATCTTACAACCTCTAACAATCCCCCGTAACTGCCTCACATTTACAAGACTAATAAAACAGGCTCCTGCACAGTATGTCGTTGGGCTGCCCCCACACACACCTGCCACACACACAGAATGGCTTGGGTAGGAAGGGACCTAAAAGATGATGTGGTTCCACCAGCCATAGACAGGCATACCATCCCCTAGATCAGCCTGCTCAGGGCCCCATCCAGCCTGGCTTTGGACATTTCCAGCAATCAGGCATCCACAGCTCAGTATCAACAGTAAATATCACCTGATAAATAAACCAATCTAGTCTTAAACACCGTATTGCAGAGAGTAAGATTTTTAGGTAACTTTCACTTCAACGGAGATTACTTCCACTCTACATTCCAGTTTACCCTTCTGAAACACTTTGCGACTTTCCACTAGTCTCTAACAAATCACTTCTAGGGGAAGTATTAGACCAGATGTTATAGAAGTTTGATTAACTGCAAACAAAGATTGTACAGTTTCACAACTTAACTATCACTGTTATCTGGGTTCTGATGCAGTCCAACTACTGTTCAGCATGATAGCTTAATTTCAAATAAAAAATACTGACCATACGTGAAACCTCTAAAAAAAAAAATCAAAGCAGCTGGTCTGACTCTGCAACTACCAAAACCACTTTCACTTCAGTAGTGCTCAAGTGCCACTCCTAGTAAAAGGTCCTCCTGTACCTCCTCTCTGGAACTCCACATAGATAACTCACAAGTGTCTGCAGCTCATCCTTGACAGAGACGTGGTGGTATTGTTTTATTTGCTTCTTCCTGATATATGCTTTTAAGAAACTTTTCTTCACTGCAGACATAAAAAAAGTAAAGGCACAATTGGTTAAGTTTCAGAAACTGAGGCTATCAGTGGGAAAAACAGGACAAGACTTCAAAAGCTAACTAATGCAGAGAAACAAAAAGAAACAGTTGCAGGGACTACGTGTGTTCACAAATTATTTCAGAGTAACTGAAGACGGGGTTAGACAGCATACATTATCTGGGGAAGGTAATTTAAGTAAAAAATTTCACCATCTAGTGTCACAAAAAGTTACAGAGTAAACCATACTAATGGAAATGCTGAAGTACATATTTTCCTTTAATCCAGATTACCTACTGAAATTAGGTAATAATAACCACTATAATTAAAGCAAGTAAGAGTCACTTCAATGTCAAATCTTGATGCAAAGAACACAATCTCCAGAGTTTCTGTGAAAAAGAACTTAAACTACAGAGCCTTGCTTTGTCTTCACTTATGAAAATAAACTGTTCTCCTGTTCCAGGTCAATACTGCCCAAAAATTTAATGATGTAAGGTTTCTCACAGCTCTACAATTAGGGTTACATTGCAAATTATTTAATGAAGGAGTAACAGTGGCACACAATAACCTTTTTGCAGAAGACCTGGTCAAGTCATTCAGATTTAGGCCAGCTTCCTGTGTTGCAACAGCTGCAGGAATGATACCAAGTGATCTAAGAAAGTACAGATTTCCTGAAGAGAATTTCAAGGGGGGAGAAACATGAGATGTTGCTTGTCTGCCACAGGATGCAAACACCAATCCATTAGAAGGGCTAGGCAGTGCTACTCCTGCACTATGGTCTAGCCTTCCGCCCTTGGTCAGGAATGAACTAGCCATGTGGACTTACTTGGCAATCTCTTTTCATAGTTGCATAGCAGGGATTTACTTCAGATAAAATCAAGTCCTTAGATTAATAACTATAGGGTGCTGACTGGGACAGTGTACAAGATATTGTCAAATGCCTCCTCTTCTTCCTGGTTCACCTCTAAAAAGTTTCTGTAATTCTTTAACACATTCCCCTAGGGTCTTATAGTGACTTTCACTCTACTGCTTCAGTAGTAAAAAATCACCATTAAAACACCGTTCTTGAAAAAGAAGCATCCTGAATAGCTAGAGGGCCCCCAAATAATTTTATATTTCAAAAGTTGCCTAATAGGCAGATTTCCAACCTTGGTGTTCACAGCCTTCCTCCCTTTCCTTGCTGCTAGAAGAGAGGAACGTGCAGTATGTCAAGAGCTCACAACTGCATGCATGAGTAGGCACTCATAAAAATAAAAAGCTTTTCCACTTTTATTTGTCCAGTGTTTCTTTAACATTCTAGAACTTGAGAGATGAGAGTTTGAAGTGAAAATCTACTGCTGCTTTTGAAGGTAACCTCATTCAACTGCTTAATGAACAAACAGTTTGTACCAGCAGACGAGGTGTTTGACTTTCTCCAAATAGCACTTGCCTACTACAAACAAACTGCCGTAACTTCATCAAAATATTACTTCTACTATGTCTGTCTCACCCAGCTGCCTCATGGATGACAGCCCTTTAGAAGACCATACATTAGACGCTCTAGGGTACTAAAGATCTACTACACTAAACTGTTAAACAACTTTGAAAACAGGTCTATTAATGGCATTCAAGTACAAAAACACTTCTTTCTTCCCCTGCTTTATGCAAGAAGAACAGAAACAGACCATCTTAACCACGTCTGAGCAGGAAAACAAAGTTTGCCTTGAAATACAAAGGTGTAGTTACTGTAGATACTTCTTTCATCTCTCTGAACAAGGAGGCTGTCTAAAATATCCCTCTACCTGACCTAGATGCAACACAACACAGCAGAAGCCTGCCCCAACTCAGCAGGGATTCACCACACTGACACCACACAGTGCACTCTGGTCTGCTTTTGGATTTGTTCCGAGGTAAAGGAGTGGCAGCATTTCCAACCACAAGCTAAACATGAACTTCTGTCGCCCAGTGTATGCTGAGTGATCTGTTTTACTAGGACAGCAATTTTGATTAAAACTCACAACTTGAGCCTAACCTGACAAACACTCTCAAATGTCAGTTAGGTATCTGAAAGTCATCTAAACATTACTTAGAAAGGCCAATTCATAAAGGATCCGCCTACCCTCTCAGCATACACCCAAGGACAAGAGTGCCGGTTTTTATCGGTAAGATATTCTTACGCTTAAGAGCACCTCTCTGTACCTAACCCTGAGCAGCTAGCAGAGCTCTGTGGATGACAGGATTGGCACCGTAGCAGTAAGCATCAAGTACTCAAGTACTTCTGTGACTCCTGCACTTCCCACATCCCAGATGATAGGTGGACAACTGTTTATTTTAGTTCCCTGTCACATTTACTAACTGTGAGATCACAAGCTACAGTGTAGCCTTCAGCACACTTCCTTCCTCAGCTATACAAGCAATTTCTTTCTCCTTTTGTAGGCCCTCACCTAGATACCCATCTGTTTGCCTCTGCTCCAGAAAGGCTCTCAATTAAAAAGACAGTCAGTTTTACTCTGCAAAAACTGGCACAGCACAAAAAGAACTGTCATGGCTCACTTCAGATTTATTTTTGATGGACTGTCCTACAGCAGAGCTTTGGAACAAAATAGCACAATTTTAATTCCACTCAGAAAACTTATCTGGTGCACATATATAGTAATAGAAGCACAGGTACAGACAGTAAAAAGACTATTGGGGTTTTTTCCCCCACACGAAAGTTCTGGTTTTACTTTTTTTTTAGTCTTTCAATTCTGTTTTGCAGATTATTTCACCCCCAGGCAGATAGGTACTCCAAGTATGATCTTTGCTGCAAAAAAGACATACGGCACTTACATTGCACAGTCTAATTCCAAACTCAGTTACTTGGGTATAGATAACAGTACAGAACACAGTTTTAGACTACAGCTCTAAGATAAACCTGAAGTAGTTCATATCACTACAAGAAGCATTCCTGAAAACATAAAGGTACCGAAGGAATAAAACACCACATCTAATTAGTTAAAGTTTACATTTGCAAAGCCTTTAATGTGAACAGTCCAGGTATCCCCCACTATTCACTCAGTTCATTTTTATCTAGAATGAAGCCTACAGGATAGATTTTGAGCAAGAGTAAAAAAAGATGCAATGCATTAAAAAAAAAAACGGTAATACTCAACAGTACCAAGTTTGGTTGGGTTTTTTTTCTCCCAAAAGCTTGTGATTTTAATATAGAGGCAAGTCATTCAAAAGGTAGTAACTTGATTAATCTTTAAAGTTTTTCACAGAGATAAGAGACTCTTTCCAAAGGGAAATACACTTGGTTTTGAATGGTTATTCTTTAAGGCAATGTGATTGCTTCATTGCCTTTTAATTATAATTCACGGAAGAGTGTTTCTGGTCTCCTTTTCTTATAACAGTAATTTCAATATATACGTCACTGTGAAAGAGTACTGAAAAGTCTTTGTCATACACTGTCTACACATCTGATCCTGGGGTAAGATGTAGCTGTAATATGCAGAAAATTACAATTACACTAATCAAAACATCTAAATGCAAGAACACACAACCTGTGTGATTTTCAACCTGGGCATCTCTGACATACCCTCTCTCTTGGAACTGTACTACCTTACTATCATACCCCAAAACAGTATAGAAAAAGACTTTCCTTTTTTTGTTTCATTTACCCCGAACAACCCAACCCTTTAAGATGGAAACGGAAGTAAAACCACGCTATTCTTTTTCGCAGAAAACCTTGGTTTCTCATTCTCTTTTGTAATCTAGGGCCAATGCGAGAACAGTCAGATTTGGGTTTATTTTCTCCTCTGCAAACTTTGTTTTCCTTAAACCGCTTCTTCACCAGCGCACGGAGAAAGGTACGAGGATCTCAGGCTCATTAGACGGGTTTGGCGCAGGAAGTGTCAGTCAAATTCTTCCATTTGCTTTGACACGGGTGATGGTGGGGTGTTTAGACGAGACGAACATCCCTGTCATTTCCATTTCGTTTTGTGATAAGCAGAAGGGGAACTCGCAGGCCACGGCGCTCTCTACTTGTCCCACTCCGTGGCCACCCCAGGCACGAGCCCCAAGGCGCTGCCCCGGCCGGCCGCGCCCGGCCCGACCCCCCCCGCCTCGCCCCCACACACCGGCCGGAAAGAGCGAGCGGCTCCTCTCCCGCGGCCGGACTAGGTGGGGCTCGGCTCGGACTTCCCGCTGACAACGCCGGCGGCCGCCGGGCACCGTCGCCTTCCCCGCCCNAACCGGTGCGTTCCGTGGCCGCTGCTTCGCTGCGGACCTCCAGGCCTCGCAGGGCGATGCTGAAAGCGCGACTCGTCCGCGGAGCCGGTGCTGACGCGCACCGAGGCTCGCGGGTGAGAGCGGTGCGCCAAGGGCGGAACGAGTGTCCGAGCAGCGCGGCCGGGAGCCCTGGAAGCGCCGGCAGCCGCCTCAGCCGCGGGCGGCGAGGGGGCGGCGAGGGGGCGGCGGGGCCCGGGTGCGCTTGGGGCTAACGCCGCCCCTCTCCCCGAGTGCCTGTACGCTCCAGGTAGGAGCCGTGGCTTGGTTACAGCTCAAAGGTGCGCCAAAAGCACAGTATTGTTGCTTCAAGTTAATTAAGACCGCAAAGAGCTGGAAACGTAAATGCAAGTGCGGTATTTCTTGCGTTTCTAAAGGGGTTGAGATCCACTGGTGAAGGGTGTTTCAGAGATGCTGCATAGTGCTGGTTCTATGTGGATCATTATGCCTCTGGATGTGAAAAGTCTATCATTAGTCTTGCTGATAGAAAGCAGGATTCCCAATGCCTGCAAATAATTACGGTATTTCTTAGCTTTTCTGTTATTTTAGTCCTAAAATATGTTAATCACTTTTTCCCCCCCGAGTGTCACTCATATTTTCCAGTTACAAAGGGTTTAGCTGATAAAAGTTAAAAATAAATGAGCATTTATGTTTCTAGGAAACATTTAGTAAGCAAATGGTTAACGTGGTGCTTTCAGATAAAACTTGTGCTCTGAGGAAGTCCACGGCACTTCCACAGTTACACAAGAGTGTATAAAACTGACAGGAAGTTGCAGTGGGGCTTCTGGCAAGGCGAGTGGGTGTGGAGGAAGCAGAGGCAGTCTGTCTGTAGGGCAGAGATAGAAAAGAGAGACCATATGATTTCGAGAGGATCTGTGGGAGATGCTAGAGCTCAGGGCAGGGTCAAAGACTGACCAGTGAAATGAACTGCCCTTGGTAGGGAACGCTTCATCGAGATACAGGGCATCCAGAAAGTGACGCACTTAAAAATATTTTTCTTTTACAGTGTTGCTCCCAAATCCTGAACGTCATAAAATCTCTTCCAAAGTCCAGACAAATCTCTTGGTGTTTTACAGCTTAAACCCATGTGCAGTCCTTTGATAATGAATCCCTGTAAATGATGGATAATGCAAGAGAGCTCTGGTTGTGAGAAATCAAGTCCATAGAAACCAGTCCTTTCTCAGCAAGGCATCTTATGCAGGACAAAAATCAGTAATGAGAGGTGTCAAAATAGGTGAAGTACAGCCTTTCAAGTGAAAATCAGAAGAGCATTTCATGCAATTATTAGCTACGTAGCATGTTAGCTCACCAGAAAAATAACTTGTGTTCTTATTTTTTTCTGTCATTAGATATTATTATCAGCACCCAGAAATATTCAGAGGAGAAGAACAAACAAAGATACATATCCTCAACCCTCATAACTTTGTTCAGTGAACTAGGTTAATCACAAATAACTTGCAGTGTTCCAGGAACAGACATGTGTCATTAATGTAGTAGTATTTTACAGTGTGCCTAATTGTTCTATGTTTTATAGGCACTGGGGCAAATCCTCCTCTTTGCTATACAATAAGAAAAGAGGCGGCCTTTGGGAATCTTAAGTAAATCTCTGTGAGCAGATCCTGGTGTTTTGAGTTTCATATAGGGGTATCTGGAACTTAGTATTTTAAAAGATGTATATATACACATATGGTTTGCTTAATATAGACATGTTTGGAGATTGATCACTGCAACCAGAAGAAATAGGCAATTAGGATTCATTCTAAGCAAGAGACCAAGTGTTCCCTTTCCCCAGCTCTCTCAGCCACATAGTTTGAATGTAAATTGGGCCCTTAATTTTGGATTTTCCTGTGAATCATCTGGCTAATCCTCAGCACAATTCTTAAACCAGCTTTACTCATATCAGTGTGACTGGCAAATAGCAATTGGTGTGCTTGTTAAGCATAGTCACCCGGTACTTCACAGGGCTTGTTCTTGCCCAGCTTGCTCAGAGTTTCGTAGGTGCCTAATCACTGACGGTCACTCAAGCAGCTGAACAAATGCTGAGATTTCCCTGTGATAGAGCAACTCCCCAGAGAACCAGGAATATGGGTGAAATGAGGGGGATATGGCCACAATGCTGTTGTGTTGATTAGGAACAACACAGATACATCAGCTTGCTTTAGTGAGCCTGCCTGTGCCCAGCATTGGTCTGGAATTTTTGAAAGAAGAAGGTCAAATACTCAGCTGCCTGTTTACGGAACAAAAAGCAGAAGAGACCTGGTTATGCACATAGATCCTAACATCAAATAGGCCTTTCCAAAGCACTGTAGCACTTGTCCTTTACACTGTAATTTCTGTCCCCCAATTTACCAGTTGCCTCCACGTACTTCAAAACCCTTTTATTGCAATGACCAGTGCTTAGCTGGAGGTAGTTCAGTCTGCTCATCACTAACACAAGCCATCTGATAATTTCGTGGCTCTTGTGAGGAACCAGAGAACATAGGCGATCCCCTCTGATGAAAGATGAGGAGGAAAATACTGACAAATCTTGTTAAAAAGTTCTGTGGAATTAGTGGGGGAGTAAGGTGGGGGCTGACAGATTATTTGGGGAAAACAAAGTGATATTTTAAAAATGATTCTTTAATAAAAGCTTGGCAGGGCAGCCTTTGGTCACCTCCATGTAATTTTCCTAACTTTGCCTGCATTGTTTTCACTGAGACTTGCATGGGTGTTGGAGTGAAGAATGTGGCACTATGTATATTGCAGTTTCATTACTGCTGAAACACAGCCATCTCTGGGACAGAATGCAGAGCTGGCTTGTGCCAGCAAACTCCAGAGTTAAATGGGTCTGTGGTGCCAGGGAATACAGTGCTGGCTGCATGCCAACTAGCTGTGAGCTTTTCTAGAAACTTGTCCTGAAGGGAAAAGAAATGCCATTTGGTAAATCAAAAGAAAAAAAAAAAAAAAGATGATGTTTTGCTTTCAGAGGGGAAGTGAAGTTCTCATCTTTTAAGGTGAATGGACTGAAAGGGATCAATTCTTAGCTCGACGACTCAGTTATTCCAGCAAGAGAATAGTTACTAGATCAGAATGTGCTTTGGATCATGAGCTGTAAAGAGAAAACTTCTGCAACACTAAGGAAAAATGTCTGTTATTTTTGAGATATAGGTATGTGAGATATTTTTATCGTTCTTTATCCTTTAACATGATTTTCATTTGTTATTTCTCCATTCTCAGAAGATTTAGTCACCTGGAGTGGGAATACCTGTCTGTCTGGATAGAACCTTGAGATGTTTCAGGGATGTGTCTTCCCCTCCAGACACAATGCAATTTCTCTGTGTCTTCCTGTCTGTTGATACAGCTTCAGCCTGAGTTTTTTCACCTGATAATTGTCAGTTCTTCTCGTTCATCATCTTCAGCCATAGCTTCCATTATGCAGTTCTGCTTCTTAACATCTCTTCATTGCATCTTCTTGATGTATTGCTATTTGCTAATCAAAGTTGTTTAACATTGGTTTAATCACAAGCTTGACTGAAACTTAACATGAAGATGTTTTTCTCATCTTTTTTTTTTGCTTTCCATATGTTTACCTCATTGTTGAGGAAAATTCTCTCACTACGCTCCTCTTCCTCCTCCAAACTATCTTGAATTAATGCTTTTTCTTATCTCAAAGGGATGCGCCATGACTCTGATTTATCTGCCAAAATCTCTTACTGAACTAACCCTTTTCCTTATCCGTGGCCAAAATCTTATTATTTGTTCATACAATAAAGTCCGCCCTTTATCTTGTGATTTGTCTCCTTCCCTACCCTGTGATAAGTACTTTGAGGAGCAAAATTTCCCTTTGTTTTTTTAAGCTGGGGAAGAACAGGCAATGGACACTACTGCAATTTAAATTGTAAATGTCAGCATTTATTTACAGGGGTCTAATTTTTAAATCTATTTTCTTCTGTTTTTGAGAGACTACTTTTATATCACTGTGGCTACTTCAGATAAAGCAGGGAATAGCTGTTTCACAACGTATCTGTTGTGAAAGCACAGTACTCTGAATTGCAGATGGATTCAAGAAAATGTCCCGAGCTCTGGAATTTAAACTCGATTCATTTGGTAAAAGGAAAAGCCTACTTTATTTTATCCTCTGTGGAAAAGAACTTTCAAGTTGCTTTGGACAACCAGCTCATCAGATGAGGAACAAGATTGTCACAGCAACATAAGTACTTTAAAAGTGTAAATGAAGAATAATGTATCCGCTTGAAACTAGAGAAGGAATGTAATTACCTGGAGGAAAATCTGTCCAGGATGTAGGTGACCACTTCTCTCAAAAAAACTGGAAAGTCATACACATTTTCACAGTTTCAAAGCTTCAGAAGTTTTACTTCCCTGCTTTTCCAGGAGAACACAGCAGCGCGTGATGCAGAAAGGAGGTTACTACTTTCTGAATCACCAGCTGCTGTGATACCTGGATAGTTCTTCCAAGTTTTCCATGAGAGGGCTGGGTGCAATCGCAGTTAACTGACGATGATGCCAGATCACAATGTGTCAGTGTAAAGTTGTAAACGAACAATTTCCTCATTTATCATTCAGCACTATTCTCAAGAATATCCTTCTTCAGCCCATTACCAAATATTTTCGAATAATGCACTGAGCAAAACAAAACAGTCCGATCAAAGATAGCACTGGGTCCATAGTGGTAGTGCTGTCAAGTACAGAGAAAGTTGGTACTTTTCACTCGGTTTTATAGGAACATGAAAATACAGAATTTTTACTTTTTACTTGGTAAAAGCGTATTTATAATTAGAACTGTACGTCAGTAACAACATTTTAACTATTGTACCCTTCTTTTGTTCTTTGATTTTTTTTTCATTGTTACTAATTTTTAGCATATTCATTTATATCCAGGTTCTGGCTACTGGAAAGGTTCCTGTTGATTTTAATGTGTTTTATATCAGGACCTAAATTCAACCCTTGAGGGATGTGCAACATTTAGGTATACTTCCATTTAAAATATATATTCACCTCTGGTTCATGTCAATATTAAGACTGGAACGATGGGCCTAAAAATACTCAGGGTTTTTGTCTTGCTTTCCCTAACAGCAGAATTATATCCCAATTTACAGTGACGTATAGACGTGGAAGTGACTTTTCTTTGCTTCTTTTTTGTTTCTGTCCACTTCAGAATCAAGCCTTAATTAACACAATGGGCCAAAAGCATTCACAGGAAAATAATTATTTACATTAGCAGTTAATTCGTTTTGGTATTCAGTTTGGTTAGAACAACAAAATATACAGCACAGGAAGGAAATTTATTTCGTAGCTTTGCTAGATCATTTTCTTCTTAGCTTTCTCTGTAGATGTGGCCCTGTTCTGCCATATTTTTCCTCTGGCCGTGGAAGCTGGTGCTGAAACTACAATCATGAGAAAGGTCTTAATGACTATAGTTAAAGTCTACACCAAGGAATAAACATATTCCTTGCCTTTTAAAGCTAGCCAAAAAGCAGGTTAATTATTTCCCCCTTTTTTTTTTTTTAATAGGTGCATTGCGGGTTTTTTAGCTGATAAAAATTTCTTTCTTTTACTTCTTTCTTAGGAAGTCCATAAATTGCAAAGCCCTGAAACAGTCATTTCAATAAAGTGTTTGCCACTAATCCAACTGTATATATTGTAGTTATAAGAAAACATTGTAGCGAAATTTTGTATCCTCTAAATAACCAGTGTAAAAACATGAAAATGTTGATTTTGTATAAGTGCACGTATTCAAACCCCAAATACGATGTTACATCTAGCACAGGCCATGGTTCACAGTCTGATCTGGAAAAGTTTGGGTATTTTTTCGGGTCATGTGGGTACAGTGATGATCAGTGGCATCAGACCTGTGCAGAGACGCGATGATGTCCCCACTCTGCCTTCTCTAGCTCACTCCCTCTCATCATACTCTGCAGCTCGTTTGCTTCCCCTTTGCCTGCCTTTCAGGGGGGTTTATCAGCTAGTAGGCCTACAGTCTATTCACCCCTTTCTGCTGTCACCTTTAGAAGGACTCAGGGGTCAAATCCCTTCTTGTTCCTTAACTGTCCTGAAAGTCTGGGTAGATGGTTTGTGCAATAGATTTATTTTAGGAATACTTTCATTTTACTTCTGCTGTACTATACAGTTCTGTTGAACTTCACATTGAACATTTCATACTATCCTATTGACATGAAATATCTTTGTTATTATATTTACTTTTTATCAATAAAAACATGCATTTGAAATGAAAATGCTGTCCTCTTCCTTTCTTAGAGATTCAGAAGTCCCAAGACTTTTAATTGCCTCTGCACTACACAGAATCTTCTGTTTCAACCTCAAGCAGCATAAAATTTGAACTCTATACAGGATTTTGACATTCAAAGAAGGATGGTGAAGAGGAGGCCTGTGAATCACTACCAAAGATAGAGACAGAATGGAAGCTCTTACCCTGGTGTTTTATTTTCTTCAGTGAAAATGATACTCCTGTTGTGCTGGTGCTGTGTTTCACATGCTAAGGTGATACTCCACGGGTTATGCTAGTTGTTCAGCCTGTTTGTGTGGCCCGTGTAGCATTTCCAAATTAAATTCAAACGAAAGAAGACACAGGGCCATGATTTTAATGATGTGACATAAAATAAAAATTCTAACTTGTTTTAACGGTGTTGCTACCTGAATTGTTAGTTTTCCTTCCTGCTTTTCCTAATTTTTGTTGTTTTCTACATTTTTCCTTTTCCATTCTTCCTTAAAAAGTCATCAAATTATGTGAGTTTCAGACCCCAGTGAGGCCACAATGAATTCAAGTAATGGGTTACATGCTGTCTTTTTCTAACTCCTATAGTTTCGTCTAACCTTTATTCTACATAATCCCATTATTTTATAAAATAGCAACTTTTCCCTTCCCCCTTCTTCTCTTTGTCTGTTATCTTGTCTCCCTTTTTGTTTTAACACGGTAGTTTAAAGACTGCAAGTTAGTTCTAGGGTGGAGTTGTGTGATATAATCAGCTTCAAAATGGTATTTAAATTTCCTTTCATCCACTACAATACTGAAATTTATGCTCAGAGATCAGCATTTACTCTTACTGTATTTTTTTATGGTCCTTCAGTATTATAAAGAGAGGACAGTAGGTTTTTTTGCCTGAAAACCCTCTTAGATTAGTACCTTGTTATTTAACAATTCTGGTACGTAACAGTGGATTCAGAGAAAGAGCAGTGTCTTGTAGATAACAGTCATTTTATAACCAGTTCTTGCAAATAGCTTTTTATCATTTAAGTGATTTTTTTTTCTGTCTCTGGCATTCAGTAATGAAGGAAAAGTCCTCAGGGGGTAATCCTTCCTTTTATAGAAGAAATTCTGAGGTGCTTCAGGCTTTCCCAGGTTAGCCCATTTTCGAGTCTCCCTGTATCTGCCCTGTTCTAGGCATAACATTGTATTTTAGTTCCCAAAAACATTCTGTGCATGGTTTAGGCTGTGCATGAAGGCACATCGATTCCACAAGGCAAACACAACTGCCCACAGTATTTAATGTACAGAGAACACTGAGTGTCAGCAAGTCACTGGGCCAGTAATTCTCAGAATTTTCCACGCACAGGATTTTTTGCTCATCTAGCCAAAGCATGATTAGATGGCTCTCTCAGATGACAGTGTAGGCAGTCATGACTCCTTGCCACATACATGACACCCATGATGAAAAGCTGAGCGTGTACTTGTCCAAGATACACTCTGGAGATATATATTTTTAATGCTCTATAATAAGCTACCTGTGCACAACAGAGTCATGAACCATTCTGTCATATAGATGCCTGTCAGTTTGTTACAGCTCGTTCCAGGTTTGCTAGTATATGTCCAAGGCAGCTTAGTCCATAATTAGGAATCCTAAACACTCCTAATAAATCTCAGCCCCATTTTCTTTCAGAGTATATCAGTGGCAAAATGCTAATTTCTATATAGCCGAACCTATATAGAAACGAAAATTTCCCCAAAAGACAATTAAAAATATATTATATACTCGATGTCCTGTGGTTTGGTACCAGTACCACATAGAACAGGTTCCATGTAGTTACATGGAATTTGCAAGATGGACGGATGACCTAAGTTCTGCCCTCCCATATAAGCAATAGCATAATATGTAAACGAATTACAAAATTAGTCAAAGAATATTTTTAAATACATCTCCAAAGTGAAATTGATTTGGTTATTTGCTTACCTACACGCTTCATAAACATACCCATGTAGGCATGCACAATTTCGATACATCGGTTTCCTAATAATTTGTCTACAGGGTTTTCAGTGACAACATAATAATATTTGGCATAATGCACTCTACCTACATACATGTAAACATTTAGTTAGAATTGCTCTGGGAATCCTATTTTTGAATTTCCACACTTCTTTGCAATGAAATGTTTGACCTTCATGATGTATTAACATAGAGGGTTTTTTTAAATTTAATATACCGATGAAATTGGGGCAGGGAACACAGATGACTGCCTCTGAGCCCTCAGGCTCCTGATTATCTCAGGATAACTGTGCCTTCCTGGAGTTGCTCAACTGCTGCATTAACAGTCTTTACTGTGAAGAAAGCAGTGTTAGATAAACATCATTCAGAAGGGTATCTCTAAATGTTTGAGCCTATGGAAATAATGTGCCCCAAGCAACAGCAGTAGATAGGTGTGGTTTTCAGATCATCAAGAAAAATCTTTGGCTAGTATTAGCTCAGTGCTGTGTCATCCTCATGTTTTAATTGACACTGAGTGTGTCACTTGCTCATTCTAATGTATTTACAAATCTTGATTAAGTCACAATAGTTAAATGTCAATATATTCATAGCAGCTTTATAGGCTAGGGAGTTACCTGCCCTTTTCTGTGTCTGAATACCTCACGCAGAGACAGCAAAAGACATTTATTTATGCCTGAGTATTGGCTAGTGCCAGCAACAGCTGCCAGCAGCTGAGCGTGGCACTGGGAAGATGCAGCACTCAACAGAAGCATCCCAGTAGGAATCTTCAATCCCCAGTTGAGTAGCTTTTCAAAGCCACCATCCCTATGCTTGCAGTCATTACAGCCAACAAATCCACAGGGTGAGGAACTTCTAAGCCATTCAGAGCCACCACATGGGTTCAAAACTGGACAATAACTCCAGTGGAGCTGGGGACCTTGTGGTTGCCCTCTCTGTGTGTTGTTGACAAGGAGGGTTTTGAAGATGTCCTTCATTGCCTCTCCTGTCTTCAGTGTTTGTTTGTTCCTTTTTACACCTCCACCATCTTGTCCTCCTGCATATGTCACCCCAATCTTCTTATAAATGTCCTGCAGTTCCCTCTGCTCAAGTGCAGAGGCTGTGCGCCCTGTGCCACTACACCTGCAGTTCACAGCTCCCGTAACTGCCAGCACAGAATATGGATAAATATACCCTGTAAGAAGCTTGGTGAAATGAAAGTGTTGGGGCGCTTGGAAACTCCAACTGGAAGGTCTGTCTCACATAAATGAGGCCACTATTACAGTAAATTACATCTATTTCTGCTGTGTAAAATTAGGGAAATTTGGTTTCTTGGGACCTTGCTGTCCTTCCAGATTAATTGCATCCAAATTAAATAGAAGGTGCTAATATTATACTGGCAATATCAGACGTTCCTGTTTCATTTACTGATATACAAGTTCTGTTATATTTCCCCATGAATGACAAGTGGTCTGATGACAGTTCCTGAATATGTTGGAATCTATCTGAATACAGTAAAAATCAAAGTCATTCTAAGGGGTAAAGAAAAGAAAATATAGCTTGATTGTTGATTACTATTTTCTTTTTTTGGGTAGTTTTATCCTAACCTGTCCTCAAAAATACTTTATCATAAACAATTCGGATATTGATAGACTATCTTTACCACAGCTCCTTTTTCTTATTTCTCAAATATGTATTCACATGTGCCTCAAGCTGTGATTCTCTGTGTGGAAGTACCCATCACTGCCTTGTGCATATATGTATCAACTAATATATATATCCACTAATATTTACTATTTATACAACATTTTATATACATTAATACATTATTACATAATTTATTATTGTAACAACATCATATGAATACTAACACATACCTATATCATATGCTATTATTATACTGGCCTATGTAATAATAATTATTACAATTGTGTGTAGATTGTGTGTGATGAGAAAGATCATAAGAGGACTGTAACACTGTAACAACATGCTAGCTACTACTAGTAGTACTTATTTACAGGGAGAAAATTATAAAACAACTGTAGTGGATTACATGTGCCTGAAAAAGTAGTTGTCCTGGAACTGGTATACCTTATTTTAATCCAGAGAAATGTTATGAGGTACAGAAACCTCCTTGTTATTACTAATAGCTTCTGCACAAGTTGTGAGATGCATGTAGTGAACATTTATCTGCAGACAGAAGTTAATGCACTTTTTACAAAGAGACACAGAACCACGGAAAGGCGTTAACACTGCAGCTCTAACACTGTGGTTTGTGAACACTGATGGCTTCTGAAGCCTCTCCTCTTTCCATGACAAACACTCACAAATCTGCTGTAGGAAGAGATAAATAGCTAGACTTCAATCCCAGCCTGCTTCCACTCCTCCAAACGGCTCATTCAGTAGCACTCGGCTTAACAGATATTTTATGCTGAGGCTTTTATCGCTGAAAGGAAGTGGGGACTTGATTTCCCTGTTCCCACTGCCAGCTCCCCTGTTGCACGCAGATCTGCCGCTACAACAGGCTGTAGTCATGTTTCAGCAGCAAGCATGAAACAGGCCATAGCTACAACAAACAGAAGAAGAGGAATAATAATAATACTAACCTCATCTGTTCTCAAGCTGACATAGATCCATGAAGTGCTGCTGGTATTTTGGTTGCAAGATGACGATACATGAACTTGTTTAAATGATACAAAGTAATCCCCTATAATTATACTGATTAAAATGGGAAGGATGCAGACCACGCACCCTTTCATCATAGATATTATCTGTGAAGTTCTAAGGTTTGAAAATCATTTGTTCTCTCTTTAAAAAAGTATTTCTATCAGTGCAAAGTTCAGCAGTTTAATGATACCTTCATTCTATGCAACACATATTCCTCTATTTAAACAAGTTAAGGGTCTGATCACATATTTATGACCAAGCTGAAACTTTCAGAGCTCAGAGTGCACAAGGAATGCATAATCAGATTTTTGGAGACTCAGTTCTATAGCTCAGAGCTGCCTTAAGTATCCCTTAACAACATATATTCCTAAGTCTTCCTCCCAGCTCAGATGGAGAGGAAAAGATATTAATTAAGGGTGCTATGCCAGTTCATACCAGACAGAGATTCAACCTAATAGTTATAGTCCACAATAGAAAGAAGAGTCTTGATGGAGCTCTCCAAGATACAGATGCTAATTATCCTGAAGATAATTACTGGGTGCAATGGTAGCAGATGATGAGTACTCTTTACTCATAGGAACCTGTGGGCCAAGCATAAAATGGTGCTGGCTCCATTCCTACTGGCTGATAAAATATGAATATGAGAATCGCAGATACTCAGCAATCTGTATAACTATATGAAAACTGCATATGCATTAACCAGCAACTCTTTGGAGCAGAGCGGGAAATGTTCATACTTATAATGATAGTAAAAATGGGTCCAAGAAACTGGCTGTTGGATTTTAAGTACTGAAAACTTTATCTCTGTCTCCTGCCATGTTACAGTAAACTAATAGTTTTGCTGTGTTTCTCCAGTCCATGTGTTCTATATTATGCTCACAAGGTTTTCTCTTGAAATTAGAGATGTCAATCTGCTGAAAGTATTCCTCTGTACCAGAAGACAACTTGGCACTATGGCCCATTATGGTCATCCTGCAAATCTTCTGCCAAAGTGTGACAGAAGCTTTCCTGAATTCCCTCAGTACATTTATAGCATTAGTGCCATATGTTCATCCCTCACTTGTAAGAAAGTTATGCTCACTATGAGACCTTGCACCTGCTGTCCTGGTAGAGATCAGACGAGGATCTCTCCAGAGAGGGTCAGGGAAATGTGTGAAGTCTGTGTCCAGAGACATTGCTGTGACGTCCATATGACTGCCTTCCTCTGTGCCCATGGAAGTGGAAAGCACAGCAGAGTCTCCCAGCGCAGGACCCCAAAGCCAGGCACAAGGGTGCGAGCCAGCTCGGGTAGCCCAGTCAGATCAGATCTAACAGCTACAGTGTCTGTGCAACAGCAGTCCCTTCTGCCTGGCCTTGTGGTTGTGCTGCTCTGCTGCTGGGATAGAGTCAGTAGTTTTAAAACCGCTTTAAAGCTGGCTTTTAGTGATCAGGAGTGGGGGAGCCACAGATTTCTGACTTCAGTCTCTGTCAGGTTTGCCAGTAAGTTGAGTCTGGCCATATCTACAGGTTAAGAGTCCTTCATCAATGTTCATGTAAATTGGAACCTCAATTTATTAACTGAGCTCCTAAAAATGTATCTCCTTCTCTACCATGCACATTTAAAGGGTTCTGGCAATAAATAAAACCTCACATCCAAAATACTTTCTGTTTCCCAGGGATCATACAGCACCTCCAAAGTCTGTCTTATTGTCATTCTCCCAATCTGTTTTGTAGCTCTGTTGAATAGAGCTCATACCTAGGAGCAGTTTTTCCAGAATGCTACATGACACCTATAGGTTCTCCTGTTGTTCTGTTTGTCTTGAACTTAGTGCTCCAGGGACATAAACAGATTTGCCATTACGAGGTAAATGCAGTAGAAAGGTGATATCAGTACAACTACAGGAAAAATGAAAAACAGATCTGCATTGTAAGAGAAATGAAGCTGTTAATTATTTAGGATTCATCACTTGTGTGGGACAGTAGAGCTTTGTGATTTATTAAAAGGTTAATTTTATTTTTAATTTTGTTTCCAACTTTAACAGTTGTATCTGCCACCCCTATAGGCCTTTCAGCCCCACATTCTGTGAGCAGCCCTGCCCTGCAGGTGCAGTTTCAGGGAAAACCACAATCCTTTTAGAAGATATATGTTACCGAAAGATAGGCCTGTACCTTGGGCAGTGTTCTTCCTTGTGCTACTATGTGGGGAAAATATGCCTATGTCTCAGCTTTTCAGTATTTCCTCCATTGCAGAGAGAAGTTAGACCTGAGACCTTGTTTCCTCCCCAGTGAGGGAGCAGACCTGCTGCTTCATGCAGTAAAAAGAAGTACTCCCTGTACAAGACCTTCCTTTAATTTTTTAGTAGGGTATCATGGGAAGGTCAGATGAAATCTAGCCCTACAGCATTTAGTCTGACTCATTTTTTTTCGTACAGCTTCTTTCATGTAAACAGTACAGTAAAACACTTTGCAGAACAAAGGAGTATTTGAGAGGCCTACTAAAGATGTTGGGTTCATTAGATTCACATACGGCCAAATTCTGTCCTTCAGGACACACCTTTCATTAGGAGTTAGATCATTCATCTGGGGAATGAAAATTATCTTTTAATGCAGTCGTATCAAAGAGATTCCATTTGACAGTTTTCTCATTTCTTTCCACAATTAGAAATGTTAGCAAAAGCCCTAGAACAAGTTCGTTTTTCCTTTGATTTATTCCATGTCTCAAGCTTGTTCCTTAATTTTTAAAAAATTCTGTATGACCGTAAGAGAGCCCTGCTTCTGGTGGCAACTTGCAAATGGCTAATTTTCCTCTCCTGCCTTTGCTCTTCCACAGCAATCAGTTCTTCAGTTTTAAACTATTCCTTGGAAGAAGAAACGCTGCAGAACAAGAAGGAAGATGTTGTTCAAGTAAGGGACCCACATGCTGTCATTCATGGCCCAAGGTCAGTCTCTGAGTCAGCTGGGCCTTCCTTGCAAAGATGATGGAGAGTGGGAGGGCTTTGTTGTGTTACGCGAGGGATATGAGAGGCTGGGAAGGTGGAATATATCAGCAGGACAAAAAGAGATGAGGCAAATTTGCAGATAAAATATCAGGAAACATGCTAACAGCACTAAGTAGCAATGCACCTTCAGACGTACTACAACAGCAACTCTGCTTGTTGGGAGATGTAGAAGAATGGAATGCAGAAAGTGTCTAGACTCACATGCACACCATGAACAACATCTTCCACTGAAGACATCTTCTACTGGAGACAAAATACTGAATGGGATGTATCATTAGTTTGACTTAGTGAGACTTTTCTGCTGCTTTTAATTAGGACCACATATTTGAAATNACTTGGAAGGAAAATGATCATTAGGGAAAGGAAAAAAAATTGTCAGAAAGACATCAAGGGACTGAGTAATTGAAAGATTGACTTACAACACTGAGATCAATAGAAAAATAGCAGGAACTGTATGGGAACACTGAGAACTAGAGGGGGATGTTGTTACTAAAAGTGGAAGTTTCAGGAAAGATCCATTGCTGTGTACGAAAATGCTCCTGGGTGAGAGCCTGCTGTCAGTACCAAGGGGAGACACTCAACCAAATCTGTCTCCACTTAAGAGTCATTAATCCTGGTAACTTCAGCTGCGAGGAAGGCAGAAAGATTCCTTGCTCACTGAAGATGATCACCTCTTTCCCCCATCTCTGCTACTATTGTTTTTTGGGGTTTTTTTCATAGCACTTGGATTGCAGTAGCAATCAGGAATCAAATTAAATAAACAAAAGTCAAGTTTGTCCTAGTTTTTATTGCCACAGGATGTGTTTCTGTCTTGTAGGTGTTCTTTACTGTTAATTTACAGCATGTCATGTAACAACTATAGAAGTCTCAGTCTGTATTTTGGGGGAGGAGCGGTGCATCTAAAAGCCACTGCTTCATGGAGAAGAAGGGAGAGTGAGAGAGCTGGAAACAGATAATGTACCAGATGTGGTCTCTTTCTTGTAAAATCCAAAATTTCTATTCCAATTTTTCCAGTTTTTAAAAAATCTATGTTTCATTCCAGGTAGAAGGTGATCAAGTCTGACACAGTGAGTTTTTTCAGACTCATATTCTGTTAACAATTTGATTTACCTCATTTAATCCCTTTAGAAACTGTATCTGACCTAATTTTTTCTGCAGTGACTCTTACAGCAAGAACAAATAACAGGGGTGACCCTGTGCATTCCTGCCATATCTCTTTCTCTGTAATGTGAATCACTCTAGTTTCAATTCACATTTGTCTATGAAGAGACAAAGTCAAAGATCAGTTCAAAGCAGCTGATACATTCTTGCAAATTCACATTTGGCAGCACTCTAAGTGGGTAAATATTGCCAACATATATTGATAGCTTCTTCTGCGTCAGCCAACAGACCCGAAGTTATCTGCCAAATATATATATTTTTTTGTAAATAGCACCTCATATTGCCTGATGTTGCATGAGCTGCATCAATTTACTGTGAACTTCACCAGCTCTGAGAGTGCTGACTCTGTAGTGAATTCTTCTTTTTTTGACAACAGATTTTGTGATTTCCTCTTTAATACAAATTTAGCAAAGAAACAGTCTGCTAATGGTGACACTTCCAGTTATGGCCATTTGCCACAATTTAGGGAGCTGTCTGTCTTTGAATTTGCTGTGACACTGCAAGGTGGAAACATCATAAATTACTTTTATCTTTCTTGGGCCACTATTACTTTTCTTGTGTGCGTGTGTGTACTTGTGTGTGAGTTTTTGTGTGTGTACTTGTGCGTGAGTGTGTAACTGGTAAGACACCTTCAAGTTTGTTCTGTTAATAGGCCTTCTGTGTTGCTCCTGCTGCAGCCAGCAGCCAAGCTGCCCTCACTGCTTGTGGTGGGTGATGGAGAATGCTCAGAATTCAACAAGTGTCTGCTGGCTCAGCGGCTTTTTTATCCACAGCAAAAGCAGCCTGGCAGTGTGGAGGAAAGTGTGCTGTGCTCCAAGGAGCAATATTCTAGGCTGCTGGTGGTGTTGAGGGAGAGGTTCTTTTGGATTCAATGACAGATGACAAAAAAAAAATGTTCTCCCGAATAAGTTCCTTCTCTTTGCCAGAAAGAGATCTGTTTTATGAAAGAACTGTGCAGCTGAATGCTGTTGCATCATTAGATATGGAATCTGAGATAAGGAAATAGTTTTTATACAGTTATATTATACTTACAAGGATTATAAAATAATTAGTCTGATGAGGTCTAATAGGGCCAATATCAATGTCCTAGGTATTATGGAAACATGGCAGAGAGGTCCCCTACTTTGAGAAAGACACAGGTTGTTTCAAGAAGACATGGAAATCCATTACTGCTGCTTTTGACATGACATTAGTGGTTATTGTGAAGACCTGTATGAATAAACAGTAAATAATGCAATGTGAATGCCTCCCTTTAGCAGCAACCACTGCGTGAAGCAGTTTATTTCAGAATCCTTTGCCAGACTGGGAGGTATACAGTGACTTATAAATGCTTTCACTGCTGGTTCTTTTTCTGCCATGATCATTAATCAACTCAAAGTCTCGTTTAGCTTACTGTTACAAGGAAAATCATGCCTCTTGCATTACATAGCTGCAGCTTGATGGGGAACTTCAGACCCTTCTTCCTCTCAGCAAACTCTTCCTCAGTGCCTCTGTGCAGTGGTTTAATAGCTCCCTGCCCAGAGAGTATTACCTCCATTAGTTGGTGGTACTGAGAGTTGCCCATCTGGGACATCAACTGGAAAAGGCTTGAACGCCACCCTTTCACCTCACCCTACACTTTTTCTGTTCCCCATTCCCAGAATATGGGCTTGAACTAGGAGCAGTTTAATTCTATTATGAGATTCCTAGTGACTGGATCAGTCCCTCAAATAGAAGAAATATCATCTTCAAATTTAAAGAACTTGTGGTGCTAAATTCCTGGGTTTGATTTTTATTTTATTTTTAAATAAGAAAGGAACAGTAGCATGAGGGATAGAAGTTCAAGGCTTCTGTAGAGTGGTCTTCCTTTCCTTTTTATGCAGTGGGATATGGAGATCCTCATGTGGGGTCCTTGTGATAGGATGGAGAGTGCAAGCTGCTGACTGACTGTTTTGAATAGGCTTACAGGTCTGCAGTTGGAGGGCTAATGGTAAGGAATTATTACCTGCTCTTGGACCTCAATTATGCAATCTTTTTCTCTGGTCTTCTGCAAAGCAAGAAAATTGAAGCAGAAATGAAATTTATTAGCTTCTTTATGAATGTGGTAAATGCTGATGTCTTATTGCAAATGAGGCATTTGCTAAATAGAAATGCTTTTAAAAGAATATAATCCTTCACTGTCCCTCCAGGACAAACAACTGGAGAGCAGTGATTGCAGAAATCATTTCTGTCATGCAAATCAAACCCCAGCAGCAATATTTCATGCAGTGAGAAGGGAAAGCTAGGCTGTCTTACTAAAAACCCTTATAATGATAAACATTATTAAAATAACTTAGTAGAAATTACCAAGTGGGGGTCGAGAAGGGCTAAGAAGGGCAAGCTGATTGTGGAAATGTGTTTTTAAGTGGACTAATTCCAAAGAAGTATGTTTATCATAGTCACACATAAATGGCTGAACAATAATCACACCAAAAAGATGTGAAAATCATAGCCCTTACAAGGTCTGAGGGTAGTTTAGTAGCTTTTTATATACAGAGCTGATTTACATCAAGTGACATAGGGGCCTAAAATTCTTGCGTAATGTTTTCACAAAAGATGACAATCAGCTTTCTTCTGGACTTAAATTTAAATGTCACTTGGAGGAATATCAAGTTACCCAATATTGTACGGTGTAAGCAGAATTTAATGAAAGGTACTGCAGCTAATGCTGCTGCAGTAAGCTGTATTGTACAGGGGCCAGCTCTGTCATTTGGACATCCTGGAAATGAATTTCCTTTACAGTGGTTCTGGCCTGCCAGTGCAGCTGAATGAAGACAGTAATTGCTTTCTTTAATGGGGCTAAATAATCTGGGATATTTTTTATGTGTGGCAGTACCTGGAGGAAATGTATCATCAACCAAACACACTTTTGGTTACAATAGGCTGTGCATAGACCCTTGGCAACTTGGAAAGCACTGACTCCGCAGTATTACTGCACAGCAGAGCTGGGAAGTACCTCTTTATAGGCTAGTGGTTATAAACCAGATTGAACAGCAAGCTGTCTCTTGGCAAACACTGAGGAGCATGTCTCTTTCTCCTCCTGCCTCTTTTCCAGCCACCCCTTATTTCACTTGTCAGAATTATTTCTACTTCCATCTTTCAGAGGTTTTGGTCCTGTGGGCCCAAGGGTGGTTCTGGTGAGTGCAAGTCCCCAAAGTCAGCGACACCAGCCTGAAACCACACGTGCACACAACTGCTGAAGTTTAGCTTCAGACTTGCCACCTCCAAATTAGGTTTTGAGGAATGCAAATTGTTGACGAGTTACCAAAACAGGAAGCTGGCTTTCTCTGAGGCTACATCAGCTGCTTTCCAGCCTTCCTCACTGAAGACATGGGGATGTAAGGGAGACGAAGGGTTTAGGAGGACAGTGGTGACTGCTAGCACGAAGGGAAGGAACAGCCAAGGCTTTGTCTTTTGTCTGGCCATGGAGTTGTAGCAGGGAAACTGAGAGGTCAGTTAGACCTCTACCCCACAGGATGATGAGGAGAGCACAAGCTAATTGTGAGGTGTTACTGTGACAACCCACGAGGCAGCAGCACATTGAAAACAAAGTACGGAAATGTAAAGCTGAAACCAGGGGAGGGAAAAAAGAGAAGATAAAAAACATGAAAGAAAGGAGGAAACAAGTACAATAGAAGCAAGAGCAAATGAAAAGGTCAAAATACAATTTGAAAGGCTAGGGGGAAAAAAAGAGTAGGCAGTGAGGGGGCACCAAGAGAGATACATGATCAGAAGTGAAGTGCCTGATAACCTGGTTAGCAAACAAGATACCAGGATGTGGTATCTTCACACCAAAGTCTCAAGAGATGTTTTGGATTGGGTTTTTTAATCTGACTTTAGCCATCTCAAAGTTAGATGTTCAGCCTGAGGAGGTTTCCTAGGCTCTGTCAGTAGTTTGCAGAGAGAAACAAGTACCAGGGAAGGTTCAGTTGTTCTGCAGTCAGTGTGGACATGGTGGCTCCACAGATGTTTTCTTTGCTGTCAGCTATGGCTTTAATTAAATTGCAGCTCTTTTCTTCCTGCCTTCTCCTCCTCTGCACTGTTATATGACTGGTGTTGGTGAAGCTGTTGTTGAGGGACACAGTGAATTATGTTGGGAAATCAAGGAGGACTCTTGTTAGTCCATGTTGATTGTTCAATCTGGTGGTCACAGAGCAGCCACACAGAGTTTTGCTGAACGGCTGGGAGACTCTTGTGGGGCCACAAATGAGTGCCAAAAAGAAATGGTGAGACCTGGTTAAGCTGTCACTGTCAGTGGAAAAGCTGGCCATTTGCTGACCATGGTGACTTACACTGGAGTGTCAATAGGGAGAGCTCTAATGGCTAGCCTGGCCTGTGGCCTTACTCCTTGCAACTAGCACTTTAGGTCAATTACTCATTGCAGTAATGGTATATCTGGACTGCCATGTGTATGGCAGCAGGATTAGCCTTGTGACAGAGGGGGCCAGGAGAGTGTGAGGGAGCTGCTCCCAAGGAATGTTGGTTGGTTGGGGTGGACCATGGCTTTACTCACCTGGGGGTGTTGCACACTGTGTGATTGCTGCACGGCTCTGATCAAAATCATCAAATGGCATTTCATATTGCAGGAGTTCACTGCTCTGAGTCTTCCATGTTCATCCCTGCTCATTTTCCTACTGGGCTAATCACTTTGGCAGCACCAGTATGAAGACCACCAGTGTCAGCTACCCTTCATATTTAAACACTGCTCATATATACAAATTTGCAGTAAGTAATTACAGAAAGGAAACTCAGATGCAGCAGCTGTCAGAGAGCAGTGAAAATTAATGGAAACCAGTTCAACAAAACAGCCTTCATTTGAAACAGCTAAAATGCTCAGTTGATTTAAGTATCTGGCCATGCTGGAGTAAGTAATCTACACTATGCACAGACCTTCAGCAGTCACTGCACTGCTAATGAGAAACAATTCTCTTATTATAAAATCATTATCAGTCAATAAAATGAGCTCAAACCACAAAATAGGAGCAAAGTTCAGGGATCTAAGAATTCATAGTTCAGCCCCATCACTGAAAATGTCAAGAAATTAAAAGAAGCTCTATGTAAGTCGCCACACAGCGGAACCCAACGCACAAAAACAATCCCTGAGTGCCATGGCAACTCTTATGGGCTCTTTTGAAACAAATTGCTGTTTCTAAGGTGGAAGAATGGGGCCTTAATCTTTGCTCCCAGTTCTTCATGTTCACCTTCATCCCATCAGTATGGTTCATGTAGCTGCTAATTAGCTAGCAAAATGCAGGCAGGGAAGACAGAGGTCAGTGCTTGGCTTGAGGAAAAAACACAAGAGCAATATGGTATCTAAATTATGGTTTAAAGACATACAATAAGAGATAACTGTGAGCTAACATTATGCATACTGGTGGGCACAGTTACCCCTGAAGGGCCCACACTGCCTCTAGACCTGACCTCGGCTTGTGCAGAGCTGTCTTAGGAATTACCAAGAGTGGGATGGATAATGCTAATTAGTGATGTCCAATTGACACCTGGATCTTGCTGAAGTTTACAGCGAAAGTAACTGGTGATTTTTCTCAACAAGGGTTACATTAGAGGAAGAGTTTATTACGTTACATGTCTCATGTGGTTAGGATCTACTCCTCAGGACTTGGCTTGTCTGATGTTTATTCAGCCCCTGCTTTCCCTTCAATTTTTTCAAAGGAAAGAGGTCACTATTAGGCAGCTTCAACAGCTCCATACTGGGACTGGTCTGGTTTCAGCTTCCCAGATGGCCCTTGGTCTGCCTGCTTCTGCCTCCTGCACACGTGGCTTTCTGCTCACCTGGAGTATGAACAGGCAGGTCACTGTGCTAAACACAGACTCTTTGCAGCCACAGGAAGACATTTCTGCACCGGTTGATGATGCCGTCAGCTTAAAGGTTACCTTTGTGACCATCAGGAGAGGAGCAGATATTAGGGCAATTCAGGCTCTAAACCAGGGTCCCAAAAAGTGAGTCCTTGCTAATTCTGGAGCATGACAGCAAAAAATATTGAAAATGCTTTCAAAAAGCACAAAGCCTGTAAAAACTACTAGTAAAAAGAGAGCAAATCTATGAATCATAGAAGACAGATGGATAGATAGATAGATAGATAGATAGATAGATAGATAGAGAGATAGATAGATAGAGATACAGCAGTTGAGTTACTTAGGATAATAGTACTTAACTGTGCTATACAACTCTTTTATTTGTAGATTTTAAAATTCTTTATAGAAATGAAGGAAATGTACTTTTGTTTTGCCTATTACAGATATCAAGGGGATTGAATCACAAAGAAGCTTAATGACTAACTCATGGAGAAACACTGGGTCTTTGTCTGTCTGGGCCTAGCCTGGACCCTTTAGTATGCCAAAAATTATCTTAATCTGTAGGTTTTGTTGGAACCCGATGCATATCAGAACCTCCTGTAAGAAACCTTTGGGTCTCTGGTACATTGCCAAGGCTATAGTTTCAGATGTAACATATTTAGGGTTACCTCACAAATGGGCTAACACTGTAATAGATACTTACAAACTCTGTAACTAGGCAACTAAATAGAAACAAAAAACCCTCTCAGGTGGTTATCAAATTTGTCTTAGGAAACCCTTGTCCTGCTGTGCAACTTAAACCAAGAGATGGTGTTGCTACATAATTACATTTTATTTTAAATTATATTGTCTCATAATTCATGCAGCTGTATTATCCGGGTCTTACTCAGAACCATCAATCTGCATCAGAGAGGCAAAATGCTAATTTTGATAGGATTTTACTTTTTGTTATTAAATAACTCTGTTACCTAAATAGTAAAGCAATCTGGTCTAAGTACACACATTTTATTTAATTGCGTCTGACTTCTCTATTGTTAATGAATGAAAACTAAAGGAGGAAACATAGCTCTGGGCTTTTTCTGTTCCTCTTTATGTATTCCAGTTTGTAGATCCCAAGAGTCATTTACTGGATTTACTGTTTTGAATATCCATGGAAATACACAGATCACTTGTAGTGACTGCAGTCCTTGTCAGAAAGGTTCTGCAGAGGAACCTTCGCTTGCTTCCACCTGCCAAGCTAACCCCTAGTTACTGCTTGCTATGCTGAATCCCAGTGACCTTCAAAAAGTTTACATGAAGCAGACGTTGTGATGCAATGCAGTGGATGAGCTCTCACAGAAAACTCAAGAAATCCTAACTCAGATTTCTTACAGATCTTTATAAACAAGCCACAAGACACATAAAGTAGCAAGGTATTCTAATTAACCCTATGTATCCCAATATAAGAAATAATAACTATATTGCTGTTGGAATGATGACTTTGAAGATTGTACAGAAAAGTCATATTCAAAATATAATTAAATGCTCTGAACAGAACTGAAGGTGATAAAGGCTATAAATAACGTAATTATCTCATTTAGTAGATTATCAATTTTGATGATACCTATATAGATTTAAAACAGAAAAAAGATCATAATATAGTGTAAGAAACCCCTTCAAAAATATTGTAAATAAATGCAGCACTGCTAACATAGACTCATCTGTTTCTGCAGAGGGTTGAAATACCTCCTCAGGGAACAGCAATTCCTAGGCAGAAATGCCAGTGTGAAATGCTCAATGCGACTGGAGCCAGAAAGAAAAATCAGGCCTTTCTTTCTGGATATATCTGAAGTATACGTCTTTCCAGAAAGAGCTTAATGATTGCCTGTTTTCGAATAATTTGTTTGTAACAGCCAGGCTGTGTGGAACAACTCTCTTATATGTTACATCCTGAAAAGTTTGCTATTTGCAAAATATTTTTAACATTTTCCACTTCAGAAGCATCTAAATTTAGTAATGGTGCATAGCTCTGTCTCCCCAGGGGCCTGCAGTTCAAAAGTCCAGCTCTGTTTTGAATGTAAGTTTAGAGCAAACAGCACAGCATGGTGTAGTGACTGAAGAAAAACCTGTGTATATTCCTCGGTGCAAAATCTTTAACCACTCAATCTGAGGGTGCAGGAACCCAGGTGGGATACTTGGGGGTGTGACAATTGAAGGCATTTTCTCTTCTTCACAGACACATGGGATGTTCTGGTTCTCCCTCTGGACAGCTGTGGCCCCACGCCTGCTTGCAGCTCCCACCTCTCGTCGTGCTGAGAAGCAGTCAGTCATGGGAACAACAGCCCTATGGTCTAGTCGCCCACTCTTCCCCTGCAAAATCCTGCTTGCTGGGCTAGTAATGTATGGAGCCATTCTGTCCCCTCTCCTGCTTGTAACCATGCTGTTCACCATCCCACTACTTCTGAAGCCTTCGTGTCCTTGGAAGGAAACAGAAAGCAGATCTCGCCCTCCTTGAACTGCAAAAGTAGAATCTATTAACCACTGCAGCAAACAGCAATACACTGGAGAGATGGACTTTTGTATAGGGGAAGATACTTGTACATATTAGTCCAAAGTCAGAAGTATGAGTCCTTGACCCTTTCATTTATTATTACATTTCTTGACCCAGATCTTCAGAAAAACCATTTTGGAATTTATAAAGAATTTTGGATTGCTTCCAGCCACTTTCTGTTCNGTTAAAACCTAAGGCATCACTAGTTAGTCCCATCCTGCGTCATATCATATTGAATGTCTGCCATCATACTAATTTCTCTTTCTGCTCCTTCCAGCTCCTCTTCTAGCATTTTTGTTGAAGGTCTTCCTTTCCCTCTTCCAGTTTACTGTACAGATTCCATGGGAAAATTCTCCCTGGTCTTCCCTTCTTCCTGTCTGCCTTTGACCCAGCATAATCTCATCCACCTACACAAAATCAGGTGACATCCCTGTGGGTATCTTGGACTTCCACCTCCTTGCCAGAACTTTCTGTCCAAATCTCAGCACCTCATTCTGTAGCAATTCCCGGATGATGTCAAGTAAAACTGGGTATGCCAGCAGAGTCAAGAGGCTATTGCCAGCTAGGCTGTCCAAAGCCAGCTCAGTGCTTTAGTGTTTCCCCTGTTTCAGTCTGTATTAATATCGTACAGAATCCTAATTTCTTTAGAAAAATATTTTTTTTCTTTTGGTCTTCTCAGCAGCATTAGTAACACCAATAGAACAATTTCCCTAGGAAAAATTCTTAAGTTATGAACTCTGGATTTAAACAAGGAGTGTTTATATTAAGGAGAAAAGAGAAGGCCTTTGTTTGAACACAACAATCAGGCATGAAGAAAATACAGAAGTATAGTTGGCCAAATTTTTCAGCTTCATTTTCTGTCAATAAGCTAGTGGTAACATAATTTTTCTCACTTAGCTTAAAGCTTGTGCTGTATTATTTTAGATATGCTCCATTACCTTATGGCCCAAAGGATTTTTTCCCTCAGTATACAATAGAATTCACGCTTCTGTTTTGAATTTCTTTGAACATTAGGAGGAATGGCACAGGGAACTGTGTCCTTTGGAAGGAAGGAATGACGGAAAACAGAAGATGCTGATTATGAAACTCCATGGGAGTGAGTCTGTCTAGCCACACTGCAGCATAAATTCAGTTTAGTACTTATCAAAAAGCAATACATCTGCACAGTCCCACTATGCAGCCAAGTTTAGATTACTTCTTGATAACTTTTCTAATGGATTCAACTGTTCATGATGAAAACCTTGCACCTGAAGCCAGATTCAAGTACTTTCACTGTTTAAAGACATGCTGCTGTTGTGTTTAGTTTTGGTGGGGTTTCTTTGTTTGTGTAAAGGCAGAGGTACATTTGTCATATCTCCACCTCAAGGTCAAAGATCAATCCTGATTTGTCAATTCTTGAAATATTTCCTGAAATATCTTCTTCATATATTAAAGCCAAGAACCTTAAGTAACAATATGGAAGACAGAATGCTGAAGATGTGATCCCCCCTCACCACAAAATGCTGTGGATGAGTAAAATTAGCATGGGTTCTAGAGTGACTAGACAACTTAATAAAAGATGAATCCATTGGAGGGTATTAAATGCAAAATCACCATGTCTGGTTCAGGAATCCTCTGAACCACAAATTGCTGTATGCTCAGTAGATATTCTGGGAACAACATGATGCACTTGCTCTGTTCTTAATTCTTTTCTAGGCATTCATTGCTGCCCACTGTTAGAGCCTGGGCTGTGCTGATGTTCCTTGAATTGGTGTCCCTGTTTCTATGTTTTGAAATATTACTGTGGATTATTTCACATTTCTTCACAGGAAAGGTGGGAAGAAGAGAGGAATGAAATGATAACTCAGAAAGGAAGGTGAATAGAGGTCACAAAATTGAAAGAGAAGAAACTTGTAAATATTGTCATAGTTTCCCGCTCTCCTTCTATAACATATTTATGATGTGGGGAGAGGGTAAGCCACTTTTGGATGCACTGTGTGTAACCTGATGAATCTTAGAAGAGTGAAGAACTTGTTGGAAGTTCTGATCCTCTTCCAGTCCAGAGTCTGCCTTAGAGGCAAAAGAAAACAGTGTGGTCAATCTCTCTTGCTCTCTTCACATTCCCTAGTGCTGCTAAATGGGTAATTTAAAAAGGCACATATAATTCTAGTCAGTCATGCTTTAGTTAATCCATTTAGGAATAGAATACCTGTCCCCTGCTTTCCAGTTTTCAAATAACTTTGTTTTCTTGATTATTTTTGTGGTATTCCTGTGTGGTCATGAAAGCTGAATATTTTGGTCCCTGTTACCTCAGACCTGTTTTTTCTGCTCTTTGTCTGCTAAACCATCATTTTTTCAGTTCTATTTCATGAGTTATGAGTTATGAGTTCCTCAGCCTGCTGTTCCCTCAGTTGGCGAAAGTAAGGGCAGAAACTCTAGCCTTGTTTTCACAGAGTAGCACGGACTACGACCTAAAGCTGGGGAAACAGTTGAGTTAGTTGGCAGCTACTGACCGCTTACTGACATAGGATAAATCATCTTATGATTACAGAGGCAGCTTAGATCTGACCGGGCTCAGTAGTTTGGTTAGTGTTAGTAGTCGTTTGGTTAGTTAGATAGCTATACCATATCTAAAGTAAGTTTGTCACTGAAGAAACTCAGCCAGTTCTGTACCTTCTGTACACTGGACTTAATCCCATCAGAATGAAGCTTGCTCTGAGCAGAGGCAACCTGTGTGTCCAAGCACTCCATGGCCCAGTGTGGCTTTGCACAAAGCCAGCTTCAGTTTAGCAAGTCTGGCACTAAGCTTGAGGTACTAAGTCCAGCTGGAGCTGAGCTAACTCCTGCAGAGCCCTGAGTACCACTGCATCGTGCTTCTCAGCCAGCTCTGAGCATCCCTGCAATGTGGAATATGGACAAAAGGCTCCAACTGTGTGGTCCTGAAGGAATCAACATGCTCCAGAAGGGCATATTAGTGCTAATGTGGCACCAGCCATCCTGGCTGACTTCACAGCAAACCATTCAAATGCCTTGGCAACAAGTTGCTCTGTACCATATTGCCTGCAATTTTCATTAGGTTATTTTAGGCCTTTATTCCTGTTCTTCTATGCCGTAGCTCTGGATACTGTCGAGTTGGCCACAGCATGAAAGCAATGATTTTGCCATAACTGTATGTGTTATCAGATCCTGTAACCTTTATGGCTGTTCAATGCAGTCTTTCAATTTTTGTCCACCCTTTTCTGGCTAGGCAGACTGCATTTTGGGATCCTAGCCATGGAGCACAATGAAATTACTGGTTAACTCGTCCCTGTAATAAGCTGTACTTAAGAGTCCTGTCTGTGGAATATGAGGAAGGGATGGGCTAGAGATCTGGAAATAGGACTTCATTGCATACAGAGAACCACAACAATGAGCACAATGTTGCTACTTAGACATTTAACTCTGTAGCATGCACACAAAATGAAAAACAGAAGTCACCACTTTTGATAAAGATGGTTCCCACCAAAACATGCAGTGAATTATCTGTGGGGATTTTTTCCAAAAAGGAATACTGAGGCTAAACATGTGTTTTCAGATAAAAGATGTACTTGTAAAGTGTTACATTGCAAATAAAATCAGTGAAATAAGTAGGGAGGATTTTAAAATTTGTCTTCCTTTATTTACCCTCAATCAGATTTGAAAAGTTTCCAGCACTGTGTTCTTCCTTTTAGATGGTGCAGTACCTTGGCAGCATTTCCTGAAGGCTTTCCATGACCTCCTACCATAATTGCTTTGAAACCTACAGCAATCTCTGTAGAGTCTTCTTAAAAGAATATTACGAAAGTTAGTAATGCAACTATTTTTTCATAGATTTAGAGATGGAAGGAACATTTTTTCTGATGTTTATGAAAGTCAGGTATCTGCCTTTTAGATCCACCATAATTTTCCTCGTCTGTCTTTTTTAAAATTTTTTTTTCTTGAAAACATGATAGGTACACCAAATTGCACAACTATATCAATATTTCAAAAGCTACCAAATCTTGCACATGCGAAAAAGGAAGCTTAACAATCTTTGCTAATCTCTAATGCAAGATGCATCCATTATTTATGAAGGCAGCAGACAAAGGGGAACTGCTCTTGAATGGAATCCTAAATGCTACACAAGAGAAGGCCACAGCACACGATTCCCTGTTATAAAGCTATGGACCCGTCTCTCTGGAGATTAGCTCTGAAAGTTAGTCTCCAGAAAATTTTATACTAGTTGTGTGTGAACTGGATTGATATTTGTAAAAAATGGAAAGAATGAAGATAGAATCCTGCTATCCAAGCATCCTTTTGTACCAATACTGACTGAGTTACAGCAGCACTTTCTCCCTCTCATCTCAGATTTCCTGCATCTCTTTTTTGTGTGTGTGTGTGTGTGTGAGGAAGGCAAATGACCCTTAGTAGTGGGACACTACGGTGAAGGCCCCAACATGGCAGTAAGGGGAACATGTTTGGATTGAACAGCACCTATAACTTTTCTTCCCTCTGGGTGGGTATTCACTTATACTAGTGTATCTGGTGCTAGCCTTAATGTCTACTAATGCTTACAAATGTCACAATGAGGCCAAATTGCAATTTTCTGAAAGCTGAGCTTAATAGATCTTTAAATGCTATTTGTTTCTGCCATGGTTAATGAAGATTTTCCATACTGATATTCCATATTGAGTTGGAGAGGAAGGGTTTGAGAAGGGTTGGATTTTTTCTCATCCATACAGAATCCATTTTGGGGTATCCCACTTCAGAAAAGGCAGAATTAATGGCAGATTTTCATGAGATAAGCAACCAGAAGGATCAATGCTCAAGAAATAATGAGGGCAGACTCTGAGGAAAGGCAGGTTATTTTCTGTGGAGAAATGAAGAGGGAGGAGTGACATGATGTCAGCCTTCAAATGTGGTTTTTTTCAGACACACTGAAGCCTGCCAGGGAGAGGACAGGAAATTGTCTGACCTCTGTGTACAATGTCAGATAAGACCAGAAAAAATGTGCTAAGGGGGATAGTGCATGTGCATTGCACAGTTTAGACAGTAG
>VYZQ01064451.1:0-24684 GCA_013400655.1 Mystacornis crossleyi | reverse complement strand
TCTTCTCCTTCCCCCCCTATACTTTCTCCCCATTTTGTGACCTCCCATGAAGAGTGTAACAGTTTCCCTGTGCAAGTGCTGCAGGGCTGGACTGGCGTTCACCTTCAAACAGTTCTTGAAAGTGACTTTCAAATGGCCTTGAGCATTTTGGCTTGATATAGAAAATATCTTTTGAAAAAATGTGAGTATATTAGCTTTATTGCTAAACCAAATTACGTTTTCAAGTACACTGGACTTTTCTTATGTGTTATTTTTGTTGTTGTTTCTAATTTGCATATCTTTTTCCTTACCTTTAGATTAGAAGAACAAAAATGGCACAAAGAATCATAAAACAACTGAAGATGTTGGTTTGTATCTTCCCTTCCCTGCCCCCCCCCCTTTTTTTTTTCACCTTAGGTTGATAGCACTACATCAACTTAGTGTCTTACTTGTTATTGCGTGAAAAATTCAAATTAAGGAAATCAGACAGTTGTAAATTGCTGGCATATGTAGTAGTAAATTAAAGAGCAGTCATCAACAGAAATAAAAGCCTAAAATGAATTGGAGTTCTGAGGATGCACTGAGAAACTGAAGAAAGACATCAAAGTGAGCAGAAAAAAAAAATTAACAAGTTAGCAAGGAAAACTGGCTTTTAAGAAAAGACTTTGGATTCAGCAAAGTGGTGCATGGCCCAGAGAGGATAAAAATAATGAAGAAGAACAGCAGAGACTGCAATAAAAATGGTTGGAAATGAATACACCCTGGAAAGTAGTTTGTACTGTCTTTGCCAACAAAACTCATAGCAATTAAGCAATTATAAATGCTCTGGAATTGTCTGAAGATGAGATGTTTTGCTATTTAATATTGTTATAATGTTGCTTACATGTCAGGGAACAACTAGCCTTTTAAGCCAGTCAGATCACAAGATTCATGAACCTTCTTCAGAGAGAAATCAAGGAATCCCCCAGCAGATTTTAACAGTTGTATGACAGCCTAGAGGGTCAGAATAAAAAGAGTGTAAGGCACTAGTAAAATTTTTTCAGGGATCATCTTGTAACCCTTACTTGTGCTTTTAGTCTCGTTGCCATTATGGGCTGCACGTATCAAGTGTGTGTTTGAGATATATCCTATGTTAAAGCAAAACCCATTGCCCAGGCTGGAGATCATTTTGTTGTACACTCTCCCATGCGGATTTGGGCTCCTCTTGAATTCTGAGAACTGTTGTTGTCACCCTGATGGTGATGAATTAGATGGGGATTAACTCCAAAATACAGTGTGTCACCAGCAGCACCTCTAACACCCTTGCACAAGTTTGTGAGCCTAATTCTGATCCCACTTAGCCCAGTTTTATGGCAGGGAACTTCAACAGAGTGACTCCTAGTTTGCTGCCATATAAGGGAGATTGGACCCAATATGACTCAGCCCATCACTTGCCAGTCTATTCTAAGCAAGACTATAATAAGAATTTCCACAAAGGAAGCTTATTTTGCTAATATGCAAAAGAGAAAAAAAAGTAGCAAAAGTGTGCCTTTATAGACAGTTGTTCCACTTGTTTTGGCTTTTGAACTGGATATGTCTACACAGACTATAAATATTTGCTCAAGGCAGATACGGCATACTTAGGAGCTACCTGTGTAAATTTTAATGTACCTCATGCAGTGGGAAAGATATGACAGCACAGGCTGGCAACTGTAGTACAAGTGTCCTGGGCACACATAGTTGTCACTTGTCCATGCCACCACTTTTTGCTTCACTTGCTAATTATGTTAATACTAGTCTGGATGTTCTATAATCACTTTGCCTGAAGAGGAATGGGGCACATAGAAACACTCGTGAAGATAATAGGAGGGACACAATTGCTCATTCTTGGAGTCACTGAAATCCAGTTGCTTCCTGATGAACCCCTAATCAGGAGAAAGAATGACTTTGTGCTTGAGGAAAGCACTCCCAGTACATGGTTAACCTCACATTATGCCTCTGAGAAACATTATTTTGTTACCTCAGACTTTATAGCAAAGGCAAAAGTGTTTGTAGTGTCTTATTAACGGAAAAGCTTATTAATTCCATTGGAAAGACAGGTTATAAACCAGCTTCCATGATGGCTGCAGCTATGGGGCTACACCCAGCAAATGCCTTAGGCATGCAGCTTTACGCACATGGGGCTGGTTTGCTCAGGTGAGCGTTGATATCGCATGCGTTCCACAGCATTAGCCCTGTCACCTCTACAAGGTCATGCTATTTGCCTTGAATGCTGCTTTTAACACAAAACCACTTTGAATGTTAGAGGATGCTCACTTATGTAAGAGGCCATTCTGAAAGCAATACATTATCCCATGGAATTTAAATAAAGTTATATGCATGTATATTTTTCTAACCTGAGAAGATTATTGCAGCTATTGCCTTAAGAGGTCACTAAGGTCCCTGTTCCCTTTGCTCAAATTCCTTGTTGAAATGTACATCTTTTAGGAGGCCGGTAAGGAGCCAGACTATGCGTAATAGGCAAGTAAAAGAGATTTGGAGAATGCGAAGAGGACCAGCCATCTACATAAATCACAAGCTGATACTTTTCTTCCTCTATCGCTTCCCTTTTTTGAGCTGGTGGACCACGTGTAAAACACTGGCTTTGGTGAATAAAAAATTTAAAAAAAAATTTAAAAGATATGGGCAGATTTTACTGGATCTTTTTGATCAGCCATAGGGAAAATGGCAAATGTATCATGATGATTCGTTAAAACTTAGAGAAGAACACAATGCATTTCTAGCCTCAGGCTTCCTATCTGAACCATGGGTCAGGAAAAGGGTAGTTTTATAGTGTTGCCTTTAGAGCCCTTATATTTTGCAGACTTTGGGCTGTCCGCAAGGCCAGCTACCCAACAGACCTAGTCCTGTCATGGCTAGAGACTGCTAGAAGCTGGGAACAGACCTAGAGGCCATGGGGAGTGGTTCAGGTGATATTTTCACTTCCCTCAAGCTTTCCCATTCAAAGATGGATTGTCATCTATTATACTAACCAAGTGTGCTTGGTTAGTGTAATACAAAGGTAAGCAAGTGGCTTTACATCTTGATTTGGGGGCTTACCTTAAAAGCTGTGGGGTTATATCTTCCACAATGAGGCTGAGTAGCCTTAGGGTCTAATGCTCTTGTTACAGTGGCTAAAAATAGTAATAATTATTTAGATGTCTAGGTCTGAGTGAAGAGAGAACAATAGAAACAATGGTTTTGGAACCTTCATGGCTATCATGAGTCATCTGATAATGTGGTCCCATGGTAGAAATCTTGCTCCCAGGTTTCTCTTCCAGGACACTACCACACATGTATATATACATATACACACATACACACACACACGCACACACACACACACAGAGGTGCACACTGAGTGCACAGTGCAGTAAAGGTGTCTTATCCTTTCCGGCTTTTGCCATGTCCTTGGATGCCCTGAGCCTCTTGTTCCTGCTTTATCCCTGAGCACATACAGGATGGGAAGATAGCTGGGAGCGCAAAGGCCTTGCCAAAGTGCCCTGGCTCCTGGCAGACCTTAGGAAGGAATGGCATTGCATTTCTCTCTGGCTATTCCTGAGCTAAATAAAAATAGATTCATATAACATCCTGGTATTTATATTTCAGGAGGAAGAACTTAATTTCTTAATTAACCTGAGTAAATAATTAAAATTATCCCCACCACTTCAAGAGAAAAAGCATCAAAAAATTATCTTACTGTATGGGAATAAGATTACATTAAAAAAAAAAAGCAGCTACTTGTGCATCACCATTTGTTGCTGTTGCTTCCTTGTCCTCCTTGTTAAGTAAAAGGAACATTTTCCCTTCTTCTAAGTCTATCTTGTTTTATGTTTATTACATCTTGTCACCTTGTGGCACATCCAGCTAGATTTGCTAGAATTGGATGTTGATATTAATAATTACTTGTCTGAGCTAAATGAAAGTGCTAATGAAGTCAAAGCCCCTCTGGGGGTAAGGTCTGGGCTTCCATTGCTATGAAGGTATAACTGGATTTTTATGAAGAAAGCTTACATTATCTCCCCAAAAACACTTCTCTCAAGTGATAATACACCATATAATCTCCCTTAGCAAATAGTAACAAGTGCTACAGAGCAGCAAGAGATTTGTGTATGTTGAGGAGCAAAAATAAAATTGCCGCAAACTACCCAAAGGCTATGGAGCTTAACTCAGCATGTGGCTGAACTGAAGGCAGAGCTCTTTTAAATAATTGATAATGTTGTAAATGTACATGATGTGGTACAGGAAGAGGTCAGTGCCTAACACGTAATAAGCCCTTGCCCTGAAGGGTTTATGGCCTGATAGTGCAAGCTGAGGAAAACCCTGGTACCTCAACAGAGGAAGGGGCTAAGGACAGTCAGGTGGCCTTTGGAACAGAGATGTCTGAAGGAGCGTGGAGATGCAAATTGAGAGATGAGGCCAGTGACTAGAAACGAGCAAAGAGGACTAGCCAGTAGCTAGAAACAAGTGAGGTGTGCCAGCACAAAGTCAGATGCAGCTTGGAGGAGGCAATCAGACAATTCAGAGCTGTGCCATTTTAAGCAGGCTGACTAAGACACATTGGTGATTCAGCAGCAATGCTGGCATGCCAGCAGAACTTTGGGAGCATGTGTGAAACGAGATCAGATACTCTGAACCCTAGGTCTGGTGTGATTGGTGCAGATGGAGAATCCTGCAGCTGAGACCTCCTCAGCTCAGACGTAGGGTGGCTAAGGCAGTGGGTGGAGGGCTCTGAAGATGACACTCCTTATCTGAAGTATTAGGATGTAGGGAGTGTTACGACACAGGAGTGAGAAAACTTGTTGATATTTCCTACCACATTACCCCTGGACGTGGTACAGTTTGACCTGTGTGACTTAGTCCGGAGGGAAACGGCGACACCCGGAAAGCTTTTACAAGATGGTCTCAGCCTTCTGGAGCTGTGTAAATGTGCCCTCCCCAGATCTCTCACAGTGTGGGACACCTACTGACTGTATCGAAGCCTCAGGGGGCAGGGAGAGTGCTGGCAGTGAGACAGCTGGTTGCCATTACAATATTTACTCTTTATCCTGGAACATAAAAATAATAATGAAATGAATGTTACTTGAAAGAGGGAGAAAACAGCAAGCAAACAAGATTTTTTTTTAGATCTGACAGGTTCAGCTCTAACACATTTGCATCTTAAACATCTGTCTATGTGTAAAGAATTTTCAAGCATTTGGATGCACAGAATCAAATCCACTTCAGTGCCATACTCAACAGCTGCTATAAGCATTTTCCGATACAAATAACTCAAAGTAGTTAAGTAATTTACCAATATTTTAAGAAGAGATGCTTTTGATAAAAAAACCCTTCTTCTTTTCCCTGTTTAGCAGAGATTTTTTGAGGACAGCTTTTAACATCAGTTTTTAAACAGAATTCCCCATTGCTCTCCATAGAATCCCAGTTCTGAAGAGTGGCGTGGTACCACCATATGTCAGTTTCTCAAAAATGTTGTATTTAACCAAGCAACAAGAAGTCAATTTTGTGATACAGAACAAATGTAAAGACATATGGTGAGTAGACCTGCTGGGGGAACACCAAACTTTCTGATATACAGAACAAAAATGTCTCAGTATTTTTACTGTCTACTGCCTAGTCTGCTTCCAAGAGAGCCTGTAAAATCAAGAAGACATATGGGGCAGAATACGTCTCACCCAACTTGAGTCATCTGCAATACAAAGATATATGTCTGAACTAGGCACCTTGGGCTATCTTTACTATCAACAGGCACTCGAAAAACGGCTTGATGTATCTCTGTTTTAGATGTCTGGGTTGGGAGAAAATTAAGATCTTTTTGGAAGTGTTTTCTTCTCCCACTGGGATTGGCTATGCAGAAATCTTAGGTCACTAATTCAGATGAAAACATCCCCCAAGCAGACATGAATGTTCAGAAGAATCCCACCTATGCATGAGATTTTTGGACTAGAGGATGCTGAAAATGTCCAAAAGTGCAGATGTATGGTATGATTTCCACAGAATTTGGAAGATTCATTCTTCTGGGAAAAAACATGTCCTGATCATTGAAATATTTAATGAAAATTTTGGTTGAAATATTTTATTAAATTTTTGTTTTATCACAATTCTCTCTCATAAAAAAAAAAAAACCCAAACAAAAAAACTCCCCCAAAAAAACAACAACAACCGAAAAATAGGTGAAGTCAATGCAGCTTTACAGTGTTTGGTAGAATTTAGTGCTCTGATGGAATATAGGCCCCTGTGTGTTTCTCTAACACTGTACTTTGCGATGTGAGGCCTCACTGTTTCAGAAACATTCATACTGCTTCTTGAACTTTGCAAGATATCCTAATGACAAGATGAAATATATGTAGCACGAGCTGATTTGGGAAAGCTTGGAAAACGTATTTTCAAAGTATGTCTTTGCCAGTGTAACATTTTATGACATAAACTCAGCTGCTAAATTGGAAACCCTCTTTATTCTGTTAAAATATCATAACAATTTCTATCTTTGAGCTTCGTTCTTTGGAGCACTCCCAGACGTGTACGTTGTTTTGCTGCTGTTGTTCTTCTTGTGATGGTGATGGAAGTCTAGCATTCTTGGTAAAGAGGAATGAAGGACTCGTCTGGAGCCAAAAATAACTAATGAGGAAGCAAGGAGGAGGTTGATAATACCTCCCCACTGCATGGAACTAGTACAGGCACTACTGTGCTTTAAGCTGATGTTGTTTGCTTTATGAAACTGCTTAACTCTACCAGCTCCTCTCGGCCTCTCTTCTCTAAGGCCCACCAACTTAGATTTCACTTTTTCCAAACAGTGAGGTAACATTAGGAACTCTGTACCTCCCTCCCCACGAACAGACATGTGTTCTGCATTTCTGAAATTGTATTTCAGCAGATCAGGGAGGAAGAGGCCACAATATTGATTTGGAAAACTGCATTACATTAATGGCAGCTACTCTCTTTTTGGTGTAATTATCAAAAGCGGTCATGAATACAGATCTGTTCTTGTGTCAGTGGAAAACTGAAACTTCACTGAAAGCAAAATTAAAGCCCTGATTGCTTAGGCAATCAATGGAATATCCATTTACAACTGCATTTCTTGTAGCAAGATAAGGAATTGTATAAATAAATGAAAATGCAAAGTGTTACACTTTCAAATAGAGAATGTATCAACAAATATTAATAGCTCAGCACAAAAGCATCAGGGAGGCAAAAGCAACTGCAGCTGGGAAAACAGAGGTGATGTGTAGAAGGCACAAAGATAAGGCCCACACCTACTAGAATTCTTTGCACAGGAGTTTCCTGCTGCCCCAGCAGGATTTCGGCATGAGGACTGTGGGTGAGGTGTCTAGATTGTGCATGTTCCCTGAACAGCACTTTCTTGTAGGTAACTTTATATAAATGGATTATGCACTTCAGTTTTCTACCTTCATGGGATCCCTGTGAGCATTGATAACCTCACAACATCAAGAGTGTCTGGTCTAATTATTTTGCTTTACTTACTGGAATAAGAAACGTGAAGCCTGTACTGTTCAAAATCAGTAGAATAGCCCATTTGCAGTAACTTTAATATTCCCTTTTTAAATTCTAGGTGAAACTTCTTAGTTTTGAAGTCAGAAAAACAATCCATAATCTATCTACACGTTGCATACACTACCATATAAACTAAACAAACATAAGGAAATGACAAAGCAGCATATGGGTAGAATGATTAGCTATGAGGTTATTTTTAAATATAACCCCCCTATATCTGTCCTTAAGGTTCCCAGCTGTTTAGAGGAACATTTTCTGATGCTGCTGACCTTCTTCTGAAGCTGTCTGTGCACACTTCTGCACCATCCATGTGACATTCAGAAATGTATACTCCTGCCTAATTAAGTTGCCTGCTGACTATATCTGACACACACAATTCTTCAACATAGCAAATTCAGCAATAAAACTATAGCAAAGCAAGTAAAAATCACAGAATGAACTCTTAACCCCAAATATGAATCATTCAGATTTAATTGGGAAAAGAACACATTTAATTTTTTCCCATAGGATCAACCAGAAATAAAACACAAATGTAAATATTTGTTTGAAAAATGGTGCCTCTGCTAGCAGCTAAGTCAAGGCCCTGTCAAATGCAGGGCAGATTTTGACTTCGGTTTGCAGCAAAATTATTGCTGAAGTCAGATGGAATACTATAGGTGGTAAAAAGGGCCTTTCACTCTATTAAACAAATGTTGTTTGTAAGGCTGCACCCCTCTGAAGCTGGAAGGTGTGAAAGAGAGCTTTAAAAACAAGATATTCTATAAATGGAAAAACAAAGTCAGGAGATCATCAGCTACAAGAAAGACCTAGGTAAAGTCTTTGACAGCCTACTGGATAATACTTTTGGAAGTTAAATACGTTTTAGAAATAGAAGTAACGATGACCCTCCCCTGGCCTGCCAACAGAGGGATGGAGATGGTGAGAAAACAACTGAAAGGGCAATGCTTGAACTAGTCCTGAGAAGAGCCTAGCACAAAGATCTGTTCTTTGACCCACAGGCAGTAGAATGGTGACTTGTTTAGTAAATCCCTAAGCATAAACATCTTTTAAAGATGTTTGGAAGTAAAGAAAGACCTAGGACCTTCTCCAAGGCTTCTTGTAAAATCAGCAAAGACATCTAACTTTGGCTACTGGCTCAGTTCAAGAAGTCGTAAGAAGAATCAATCAGATTATTGCTTAATATTTCAGTGAAGATGTCCTCAGACCACACGGGCCAGTAATAATGCAATGCATGCTCAGAGCTCCTGTCATCCAGGTATCTAAATTACTTTCTTAGAAATGATATAAGCTTCATCAGCAGATAAGCACTATAATTTAAAAGATGGACATGGCAACGTGCATGTATGTTAAGAGAATTATACAATTAAAGAGCCTTTTAAAGACAGAACAAAGACATAGCCCAGCCTTCCTGACTCTCAGTCTTCTTTCAATACCATCTGGATCATTTTCTTCTTTATTCTTTGAAATAAATAATTCAGCTGTTTGTCAATACTGTATGGCAGTTGTTTCCAAAATTTGTGGACAAAATACTGTGCTGGATCTCCAGGAAATATGATATAAATGGCATAGGCCTGGGGGCACTCACCTTTTTGTATACCTTCAGTGGCATGTACTGGATTTTTCAAAGGTGCTGCAGCTTAAATACAACCGAGAGCCACACTTGCTCTTCATCTCCTCGCCAGTCCCCTTCCTAGCATTCCTCTAGGACAGTATTGGCACAAATGTCCAGGTTTTACTACTGTCTTCAGCAGTGCTTTAACCAAAGCAGCATTTGCTGCTGCCAGTTTTGTGGGGTTTTTTTTGCTGTGTTGTCAACACTTCATAAAGGGACTGAAACATGGTGAAGGATCTTGCCACCACCTACTTTTGACTCATGTGTTTTCTCCTTTTGTAGGTTATACATTAAAGTATAGTCAATAGGTCAAAAAAACATGACATGACTAAGCCATTTTTAAATACTACCCTTTGAAATGTCTCCTGCAGTTGAAGCAATGTTAGGTAAATACAAGTACTTAGACAGAGAATGACGAGAGTGGGCTTCCCTTTTGAGCCTTTGTACGTACACTTCCCATAGAGTTCATACAACCCACTAATGGTGAACTAATGGGACAGAGCTTGTGGCAGCCATTCTCCTGACCTACCACTGCCCCTGCCTCCTGATGGCCGTGTCACCAAAATTAAAGATGAGGAAATTTTTTTAAAAGGAACTGTGGCACTTTAATCTGCATAATATGATTTTTCGCAGAGGACGAACACACTGTTGATATAAGTGACTTATTACAAATACTCACATTGAATGTGGTTGACTCAAATGGCACAAATTCAGATTCTGACTGAAATGAACTAAACTGCATGTTTCTGGCCCATCACTATAGTTTACAATTGCTAAAAATATCCATGCACTGCACAGATGGTAGAGACTATCTAGTCCAAAAGAGTCACGAAGAAAGAAGTTTTAATGATAATTTGGGATTTTTTTTTTTCTTGTATGTTCTAATAGTCTTGTAAGGTAACTATAACCAGGAGAATTAAGACAAAAAAGAGTGCTGACAATCTTTGTGTGGATTGTAACACTGTAGTCTGGACAGCTGTCAACTCTTTTGTCATCTGTGCCTGAACTTTAAGAAAATTTTCTTTCAGGACAGCATCCTGCCAACACATCAGCCCTGCAGAGCAGCTCCTTAGAGCAAACACAGACCTTTTTGGTGTCAGGGAGAAGATTACCCCTGTTTCTGCAAGAGAGGTGAAAATACGTACTGAATGTGGTGTCCCTAGTGTGACAAGGTAAGATTGTCTCTTCCTTGCAACTCTAGTTCCCTCCTACTTGCACTTTCAAGTGATCTGGGCTATGCTTTAACCTGGACATCTGGCAAACACATGGATAAGCAGACTAGCAGGGTCAAATCCAGGCATCTATCTGGCCTGACTTCAGGGTTGTTTCTGGAGCTGGAAGAATGTGGAATAGTGATGACTCTGACACAAGTTTTCCCTTATGAAGGACAATAGAGATAATAATCAGAACAATTATGCAAAACTTACTAAAACTTCCAGGAATTTACAAATAGGTACTAGTAAATATTGAAGTAGCAATTGGTAGGCTTCTTTTTTAATCCAAACAAAGCAGAGAACAAACACCAAGGGACCACGCAAGAAGTGGTTACACTGATACAAAAAACTGCAGCTGAAGCAAGAAGTGGTTGTTGAATGTTAGAAAATCCAGTGTGGTGAGGAAGATCTATGAAAATAAGTACCAACAAGCAACAAAAGGATAAATGGGGGAGTAAAATTCTCAATTTGTAGTTAAATCTTTACGAACATCAGAAGGTACATCCAGTACCTTCTTACTGAATTGTAGGCAGAGAAAAAGCTGTTTTAGAAACACTGGAAGACTCTGTGTTTATACTGCTTTTATGGAGTACTTTTCCTCAGCAGTTATTTGTCCATCTGTTTCCATTTCAGTTTTATAGTTATTTTTGACTCACAGCAGGTCAAAACTAAGGGGGGCTTTTTTTGCTGTTAACAGACAGTGTTTGTAATGCTCTAAGGGAGTGTCTCAGTCGGTACCTTCCCTCCGTGCCTGACTGCAGGTCAGGGAGAAGCATGGCTTATCCGCATCCAACCTACCAGTTCCTTCAGGACTGAGAAGCCAGTTTGTGTCTTTGACTGTACCAATACCCATGGCCTCCTGCTAGCTTTTCCAACACATGCCTCCATGCTCTGTCTCATGCTGTCCCAAACACTCAAGAGAAGCTCTCCCTGAAACATCTGCATAGCTGATAATGTCTCTTCAGTTCTCCTTTAAAACTCTCCTTTTTCCATATTATCTCCATGAGTTTGCGTGAGACCTGCTGGACTGACAAATATTTGTTTCATCACTTCCTTAAACTTGTTCTCTTGTCTTCTCTTCTGCCTATCTGCTGCCTTTTTTTCCTAGCTTTAAACTGTAGGATTTTGAGAGACAGAACTGTTTTCTCATGTGCTCCTTGAACAAGGTCTGGTACAAAGACTGTCATTTCTGGTGTGAACATCTCTTGTCTCTCCGGCACACTACAGATCAGCTGTGGTAGTGGTTAATATATTAAATCAGTTTTTTTCTCGATTTCAATCTCCCCATAGAAACATCTTTATGATCAGTACCAGAGTTTTAGCAAGGGCTACTGAGGTCCTGAGAGATGAACCATGGTTTGATGCACTTGTAACAACCTGGATGATGCAGGAGGCTGGTCTGTCCTGCACAGAATCCTCCCCGTCACTTTCATACCCAGTTTCATGATTAATGAATTTAGTGTCAAACCCATGTCATACACTCCTGTGGGCAGGCCATTATCTGACAAAAAGCATCTAAGGACTACACCCTAAAAGGCATTTAGGTTCCTAACTCCTATTTAAGTGACCAATATACCCCAATTCAAATAGGAAGGAAGTTTTCCAAATAGGAGTTATTTTTTAAACACTAATACTCTCTTGTCACTCACACATTGTACAGGCATACAGTAAACTGAGGACTTGTAAAACTTCCATTTTCCTAAAAGATCAAGAAATTTTCTAGTTACATTACAGCCCCTGTCCTAAAAGGGCACACTTCCCCTGTCTTCTCAGGGGTGCATTAGAAGGTATCTGTGGAGGAATCCAAAACAGTGACTGTCATTGCCTCAGCAGTTCTTTTGCAATCTGGTTTTGCATTCAGAAATGCATTTGAGTCACAAAAATCAACTGTTACAGAAACTGTGGTGCCTTGTGGGAAGGACACAACAGGGAAACAGCATTGTGGGTGAGGATGGGTGGGAGGTAGAAGCAGAGATTGATCCGTAGGGAATGGACTCTCTGGGTCCTCACTAAGCACTCTGCAGGTTTTTGTGGCTGGACCATGTTACCGTCAACACCACGGGCTCTAATCTTATTGTGCACCCTTTTTTATCAGATCCTGCCTGTTAATGCAAGATAACTGTCCTTAGATCAAACAGACACAGATGAGCAACTTTGCTAAAAAGAAAAATGTTCAGCTGAAGCAGTTTCATTCTGAATTACAGCAAAGCGGTGGTGAAGAGCTTCAAACATTTTTAATAAGAAAAGTTGTGAATGTCTTCCTTAGCAATCCATCTATGAACACAGACATAATGGGTCTGTGAAACTAGTCAGTTAAAATACATCAGCCATATTTATTGACCTGCCTGACCAGATCATAGATTCGCTTGAGAGGCACATTGCACACTGCTGCAGCTGTCAGCAGCACCTGCAGCCCAGCCCTGCTGAGGTTGAATCCGGGGGTCAGATTTCCCAGGTAGAAACAAAGACGTTCTGGATTACCAGACCCCTTGCAGAGCTGATACACTTTCTTTTTATGTGCACAAATTCACCACTGAAACCCGATCCTTGAAATGTTACTATTTATTAGAACCGGAAGGCTTTGGTTTTAGGTAAATACAACTTAAGACATTTGTACCTGAGACTGCTTGGTCCCTGCTAATATTTTTCTGGATTGGGTTAAACTTTGTGAGCATAATCAGCTGCTTTCCCTTCAAGATAAACCACCAGCTCATCTGGAAAGGAAGGGACCTCCAGCCCTGCTGAAGTCCCAGTGGAGCTGGAGCAGGAATGCCCAAGGGTATGCTGATGCAAGAGAACAGTGCAGGAGATAACCTCTGTTGTGCATCTGGGTGCCTACAAGGACTTCAGCAAGAAAGATTACAGAAATCCTGGAAAGACAGGAAAGGCATGAAGACCACAGGAAAAGCCCCAGATCCTTAAGGGCAGCAGAGTAAGCAAGGTTTCCTGACTGATAAGCGCTGTGGGTGCACTAACAGCTTTGCTGTCCCTGCCCTGCCCCTCCAGGGACCAGACCTCTACCCATGGGCCCCATTTTGGCTCAGATCTTTAGACTTCTATCTGAGCTGTGATGCTGGTCTACAGCTCTGCCCAGTCATGGATGCCCTTGACCCTCATGGACCCTGGCCTTTAGACTGGCTTGCCCTTGGACCTGCCTCTCCACCACAGAGGTGCCCAGTGATGTGGATTCTTGGTGGAACTCAGCTGCCCCCAGCTGCCCTGGTCCCTGCCTGGGGTGAAGTTCTGCTCTGCCCATCCCCCTGGTGAGACCCTGCAAGCCCTGGCCCCCGGGGAGGTGCTGGCCCAGCAGCATCCTGGGGAAGCCCTGGCAGGAGCATGGGACTGCAACTCCCCAGCTTGCTTGCAGCTGTGCTCAGGGAAGCATTGTTGGGTAGGATCTCTGTAAAGAGGGACATCTTGCATCTGCAAATGTCTGCTTTTGTCAGTAATTTCTTAGACAATGCACAGAATCCAGAATTGTATGTAATTCAGAGCAGAAAAAGCAATGTAGACCAGGTGGCTGTGGTGTCACTGAGGTGCTGTACGTGCATGCTGACAAGAATGTGAGAGGTACATGTTTCTATGGGAGTCCTTATTCTTTGTCTCACAATGTTCTTGCTTTGGTCTGCTCTTCTCTGAAGAAATGCAGACCCCCAGGTCTTCAGCCTAACATAGCTAAGAGCTGGTTAACAACTCCTGTTAAAGACGTGGCACCTGTTGCTTACTAAGGTCTTAAATAGTGTGAAACACAGGCAGAGACCAATCTTTGGGCTGGTCCCTCACTGCCTCGTTTCACAGTTTGGTTAAATTTGCAAACCAGCAGAAGCCTTACCTCCTTTTGTTCACATTTTTTCCTTTGGAAGTTCATGGTGCTTTGCAAAGCATTGGTCATTTTTTGCATTACATTGTAGGAAAAGGTGGGTTTTTTTTTCTTTTCTTTTTTTTTTTTTTTTACAAATTGGCTCCTCTTTTTCTTTTTTTATAGTTGGTAGTGATCTTTAGATTTTCATGTTCCTTACAAACTCCCACAGCACTGAGGGTCTTCACTGAGGGATTTGTTGGTGCTGATACTTATTGGTGCAAATTGCACTGGTTTCTTGATGTCTTCCCCATACGACTTTATATTTGGTAAATAAACCTTTTAAAAATCATGTCAGGAGTGTTTTTAAAAGCTGCTTGGAACTGGGAAAAAAAGAGCGGGTCAGCAGTAAGGAGAAGCGGTGGAAATCACAATGCTTGTGCCCTGCATTGCCAGGCAATTCTCAGATACAAACAAGATGTTAACAGCAGTTCCCAGAATACCTGGAGCGGAAGAAGTTGAGGGAAGAGGGGACAGACAGGCAGAAGGTGAAAGAGATGGTCAGAGCTGTTCAGTCAATTCGTAACAGAAAGGCAAAATGAGGATGTTGCCACTTCACTGCTGGTGTCTAGAGCATTTCATGTCCCCTGACATGGTGGGTACGAGCCGCTGGAGTCTGAGCCGCTGCCGGGCAATTCTTGAAGATTCTTCACTGTGTGATGTGTTGCTTTTAGCTGGATTAAAGCATTTAAACAGAGATCAGTATGGTGCATTGTGTCAGAAGGCCTCTAAATAAAAGGGTTGAAATATGTGGGTACTAACTCTACAGGAACTGGTTTCTGCACTTTTTGTCAGGGCAAATGGCCAAAATTCTAAGGGACAATTTTGCTTACTGCCTTAGGCCATGTTTTGAAAGGTATTTAGCTGCTGAAAGATAGTTTTAAACTTCTACTGAGACATTCAGAAATATTTCCTGCTTCATAAAATCTTACTTGGCACTCATCTGATTTGTTTGGTACTTAAATGTCTTGGAAATCTGGCAATGTGCACGCAATAAATACAGAAAAATAATGCAAGTTCAAATTAAGAAATAGCAAATTTTTTACAGTATTAGGATTGGTACACTGTTAAACTGTTAATACAAGTAAGTCAACATCTCTTACAAGGTGCATGGGACTAAAAGGTAAAAATAAAAAATGGACACCTAAAAAAAAATAATGGAGAAAATGCAAAAAGTCTACTTTATAAAGACCCTATCATGCAGATTTAGATTGTTTACTTTCACTTTTTTTTTTTTTTAAACTTTTTCTCTTTGGAATTATTAGATGAATGTAGAATTGTAAATTCAGTATACAGATGTTTCTACGTTTGCAGAATGAGAGATCTGAAATCACATAACCAACATTCTTCAAACTGGTAAGGATAGTTACTTGTTCAAGAAGGTTAAATATATCCTGTAACAGTGAGCTGAGGTGTTCTAATCATGAGTGTAAGCCTCCAGTTTGGTTGGCTTTTTTTTTCCTTTCCAAGGGTAAGAAATAGAATGGTTCTTGAATATGTAGATCAGTATAATTTAATTAGCTTTTATGACCAGGAATCCTCGGAGATAACCATAAAAGTCAATTAGACTGTATTAAAATGCAGCCATTTTCCTGAAGCTTCTGTGAAACGGCCCTTACGTATTCAAGAAAATGATAAGAGTCTAGATATCTAAATATAATATGAAGAATAGCGACACAGAAAGACATGGCTGTTGTTGTTTCTAATAGAACTGATTTCTTTCTTCACTTTCCAGTGAAATGCATTGCAAGGTACACGTCATACCTTGACTTATATGCTGTCTTGGCCAGCCAGTGTTACAGTATGGTCTCGCAGTCTGTTTAAATTTGATTTGAAGAAGATAGTTAGCAAAGTGTAGTGCCTCGGGCAAAAGCCAATTATCTGTAGGAATCAGGAAAGGACCTTGTCCCAGCTGTACTGCCCCTCCCAACTCCAGATGTTACACACACACACAGCTGGCTGAGCACACAGGAAGATGCGCAAATACCTAACCACACAGTCAGATGATCGTATCTTAATTGATGCCTTCTTTCCTCACCCTTGCCCCTCTGTATTGTAATCAGATCTTCATCTATGTTGTGTTTAAAGTGCCACCAGCTCGGAGGGGGCACTTGGTGACCATCCAGGCTGGTCTGTGTCCACCCACCCAACCACATGGCCTCAGTCAGTCTGTGCATGATGGCTCTCTGCCTCGAGATGAGGTCGCCTCCTATGAGTTTCCAGTGCACCCTGAACTTCAGGTTTCTGCTGAAGCAGAAGATTTTGAGGGCAGGAATCATAATTACATTTTGATGTCTCTAATGAACATTACAGATATATATGACTACATTACAGAATATTCAACATTTAGTTTTTAAGTTTGCTCTTTTTCCTCTGAACAACATTTTGTGGCCATTCCAGAGAGCATGATTCTGCCTTTAATTGTCCTGATGAGGTACACACTCTCTTAAATATTAATAAACCTATTAATGCCAGGAATGGCTTATATTATTCCTGCAGGTATGGATTACCCAAAGCAGAGGTGGGGAGGGGTCAGCAGCCCGAAACTATATATAGAGAAGGAGAGACAAAGCATCTGGGCAGCTTCCCCATCACTGCCACATACATCTGGCCCTGAATTCCAGCTCAGCCCTATTTATTTCAATTAGCTCATTAGACCTTTCAAGCCTCCATGCTTATCTCAAAAACAAACATTTACTGTACAGCACGTCATACTACCCAGTATTATGTTCTCTGCATAAAGAAAGTCCTTGCAAAACATGCCACAAAGAGCTTGTTGTAAATCTATTGTGAGAATCTTCAGTCCGGCTTTGCCTGATTTCATAGGATTAAAGTCTCAGAATTGATGCTGCAGTAGTGTGGTGTTTCTGTGGAAATTATTGCATTTCATAATAATGTGCTCAAGTTCTAAAGTGGAGAGACAAGTGTGAAGTAAACAGAACTCATATCAAATTCGCAGCAGATAAGAACAAGTATTGTCTCAAAATCTCAACTTTTTCTCTTCTTTTTTAAGGCATAAGGAGAAATATTTGAGACTTAGCAACCGTGGCACTGAGTTGATGTTCCCTTGCATCGACGTAGTTAATCTGTCAGCAATTCCATCAGTGAACCTATTTTCAGACCTGTTAACTGTGGTCTGAAAATCAATTCCAGACTTAATCATGGACAAAGGGGTGCATTCCATGTTCTGCATGCCAGTGATACACATATATCACTTGGAGAATAGATTCCAAGGTCTCAGACCATAAGAAACTTAATGCCTACAATATTTATGACAGAATATCACCATTGTGCTAAAGAGTGTGGAAAACTAGACAAAATAGGTGATTCAAATGCAAAATAATTTGAGCGTCTGTTGAAAATTCCTTGGCCTTTGGCCTCATCATACAATCCAAGGCACATAAAAATTGTGCTGGAATTTGCCTCTTGTCATATCTCATTGCTTAATTATTATACATGTTTGGTATGGTACAGGTGCTCTATAATGAAGACTGTCGTTACCTGAGCAAACAAAATTCCTTGTGCTTTTGTCCTCATAGATAGTCAATACCTGATAAAGGCCAGGGCTGCAGCTCCCAGCTGAAGCAGGGCCACACAGCTCTCTTGTGTGAAATGGTATCCTGGGGCAATGCTGGCACTCACACGGCAACAAGGCACTGCATTTTCAACTCATTGTTTTCGTCATGGAGGAACAAATCCTGCACCCTTCTGTCCAGCTGGACAGACCAGGGGGAGAGGACAGGACAGTGATCCTTTGGCAATAGCAAATGGCAAAGCCTTTGGAGCAAGGGGCTGGAGATAAAACTGGCAGTGATATCAGGTCAGGACACCAAAATTACTGAGGTTTCTGCACTTCTCAGTACACTCAGGGAAGAAGACAGAAGACCAGAGCTTAGAGAACATACTGCATGAGCAGGGACAGGACACCCTTCCTCCTCTACCCCTGCTCGCCCAAACCCAGTTTCTCAAGATGGGTCTGAAAAAGGAAGATCTGTCTGAGGCACATACGTGAAGCACTTCTGCACCTGTTGATTTTTAGCTTTCCACTTGATTTTAACCAAGGATCCCCCAGACTAGAATTAGTGAAACAGACAATGACAAAAATTTTCATCTTAGTAAGACCCAGGCTTCGCACCAGTACAGCCCTTAGCAGACCCAGCCTCCTTCAGTTTTATCATCACCATTGGCTTTGTGTACCCCTACTTTTTGTTCCTAACTTTGGGTTGCTTGCCTGTTTTCCCAGATAGGGTTTGTGAGGCACTGCTTTTCCACTGATGCTTCTTGGAATGGTGCCAGCTCCTGGCCATGACTATCAGTCACCGTCCAGTGCCTCTGTGTAGGTACCCAAAAACTGAGACAAGATACAGCCAAATAAATGGCTTTTCACTTCATCGGTTTTGTCATTTTCTGCGCAAGTGCAAAACAATCCCTTCAGTTGGAAAGGGAGTGAAAGAGGTGTGAGGCTCAAATACTGATGAGAGACACATTCACTGTCCACCTCTGGGTCCCACTCACGAGGTCTGAACCCTCTCATGTGAATGTCCAGCCGAGCACTGGGCCAGGCAGTAATTCTGAAGCTGTACAAGAAGTGCCATGAATACATAGTGACCTCAGGTCCCTGCAGCATCTTAGCCAAGGTGCCTTTAGCCGCAGGGATAATGAACTGCTAAGCTCTGCTGTGGTGCAGCAAAGGACTTCACTCAGGGACATGCTGAGCTCTGGCAGCATGACTGAGTTCATTATGAAATGCAGAGTTTTCCTAAACAGAAAATTGTAGCTGGGGGCTGCCTGGGAATGTCTGTAGGGTGCTTAGTTTTAGTTTTGCTCCTGGGTGAGCCTGGGGAGCCAGGCAGAATGGCATCCTGGGAAGGAGAGCAAGGTGGGCTGGTGCTGCGGGTACTTCTGTGGATGTGATACTGCTAATTAACCTTCATCTGCGGTTTGTGTTACACAGCAGCGAGCAAACTGGGGCAGCTGAGGTGCGGGCAGACCCTTGCAGCTATGAGAGCACTTCCCTCCAGTGCAGAACTGATGCTGGCAGCTGGGAGTGGTGACCGTGCTGGTTGAGCAGCCGGCCCTGCCTTGCAGTGGGTTCCTGCTCCTGGCTCAGTTCCCTTGAGGCTTCTCCCACTCCCCACAGCCACTGTGGGCCCCTCAGGGCTGCTGTCGGCTGCAATCAGCACAGGGCGAGCTCCCTCCCCGCTGCCTCAGCTCTGAGCACTGCAGTGCAGGTGTGGGTTCCTAACCACCTCTGCTGCAGAGGGGGCAAATTTTGGCAGAGGGCAAGGCAAAAAGCTGGAGGGAGCTCTTATATTGGGGCCTTATTGATGGGGATACAATTTTTCCAAGGCAGTCAAAAACCTTATAGAGGAATTCTGCAGGAATTCTATCTCATCTCTAGTGCAAGCTGTGCAGAGCAGTGCTATAGCTTTACAGCCATATAATCTAGCAGTATTTTCTAAAAAGACAGACTGGGCCATTAAAAAAATATAATCTTAAAAGTTAATTTCTTTTGAAGGCAACTAACTGAGCGCTAACAAACCTAACTTGATAAAAAGAGCTGTATGCTGAACCACGGGCCATCCCACCCCACAAAGCTTTTAAATGAACTGGAAATGATTTCTCTTCAATGTCTTGACATCAGGGCTCAAAGGGGGATCTGGCAGCAGCCACATACAGAAGCCCAGGTGGGAAACATTTAATTTCCCGAGATGTTACTCCCATTATTCATGAAGAGGAATTGCTTCAGATATTGCAAGTTGAGTTTTTTGAATCCTGAAGCTTTGCCAAAGTAGGGGTGAAATACAAACAAATAAGAAAGTAAGTAAATATGTCCCTCTCTCCTTTATCATGCACAAGTTGGAGGGAAGTATGAACAAAAATAAAGGTCCTATAGAGAAAAGCTGATGTGAAAGCCTAGTTGAGAAGGTCCTTTAATTTTATCACAGAATCTCTTGTCCAAACACTAAAGGTCTGTGTAAGGCCTGGCTGTGTTTGCTGTGTACAGGAGCCCTCTGTTTGCAGGGGGCAGAGAGGGTCTAACCTGCATCACCTGGAATGGGAGCACACACACTGCTGCAGTCCACAGCCTGAGACACTCCCCTGCCTCCTGTGCAAATACATTAGCTCTTGGATTCATCTGTGACCTCTTGAGATATTCTGTCTTTACCACTTATGCTTTGCCCATCCCTATTGTAGGAGGAAACTACGAGTTTTTCCCATTGTGAATTAAGTTAATGGAAAAATAATCTAGGGAAAATTGGCTGTTCTTTGGCTGATTACCTTTAGTTATCCTACTAGCCATGTTAGGGGTTCAGCACTACTGAAAGACTGAACAGTAATCTAATTAATATGCTTAGTGTACTAGACTAGAATCTAAAGACATATTCAGCTTGCCACAGCATGCACTTTTAAATTTTTTACTCGGCAGTAACATTAAAACAGCCAGACTTTCAGCTCTGCAAACTGTGGATAATGAATTTCTTTCATCCCAAACAATTTACTCCCCAGTGTATTAAAACACTTAACCAGATCAGTTGTATTTGTACCAATGCATGCTCTTACATGCAGAGCAATGGAAAAAATGAGCAGTGTGCAGTAATGATTATTTTCTTGGTATATTTTTTTTTCCCCTTATAATGATAGGAAGAAAGTCACATATTTCTCAGTCACAAGTGAGCACTGTTTACACAACCAACATGAATGACGATAACAAGTATATTTCCTGCTGCCCTCACTCTCTTTGGATGCTATCCAGCATTGACTGAAGTCAGGGAGAGCTCTCTGTTGACTTCTCTGGAGTAAGATGGGATTTGCTGCCAGCAGTTGGCATTCCCCTCAAACAAGCACAGTTCTAGAAATGCAGTGCAGATGGAAAAGTCCCATGGAGGCAGCAGAGCTCATCATATTCAGGGTTAGTAAGTTCACCTCCGGGCCCCAAAACAGGGTCAAAGTCAGGAGGGAGGGGAAAAAAAAAAAGAGTTTTAAAATAAAAGTTTGCATGCTTTTCTTCCCTGCCATTCTAGTTTCTGAGGCATTTAGCTATATTTGGTTGTATTTTTAGGCTCCGTTCCAAGAGCAGATTGAAGAACCAAAAACTTTGTGAAATGAAAGTTAGGATTTCCGCATGATCACTTCACTTCAAAAGCTTATGTTCAGAAAGAAATCCCCCGCCCTGCCACACTTGTTAAAATACAAATGTTTTGTACAAATGCAATTTTATGCTAGCCACATGAATCTGGTTTCAAGAATATAGTTCTCTACTTTTAAAATTTGATACAACAGCACAGAAATGATGTTGTAAGGAGCCCATCCTTTCATCATGCGTGTTTTGGGGTTGAGTTCCATGTTCTTTTACAAACATGCATGGGATTAGGCTTCAGTTACAATGCACAAACACAGTTTTTCAAAGCAACTCCCAGAAATGCAGTTAATCATTCCAGCAAAATAGAATTTAGGGAAAAGCTTTCTGCCCTTAAGAGAAACAAAAAGGAGCAGGGTTTGGCCTGTGGGGGTGGGATTCATCCTGGGTGAGGGGTGATGTGGACTTGAAACTGGCCCAGGTCATCAGCCTTTGACTGTATGGTAGCTTTGCCTGAGCAAATAAGAGTTCACATGAACTTTTCATTTGTGCATCCATACGGGAAGAGATTTGGCTTTGGCTGCCAACCTCTTCAGTCCTTCAGGCTCTCTGGGGTGGTTCCTCTTGATTTCAATGTGTATCAGCTGGGGCTTTTCATGCAGTTGTAAAAACAATGTGGGTTGATGAGAGTCACTCCCCAGTAGATGACCCCTGGAAAACCTGCTCAGTCAATGGCAAGAATTTTTATCCTATTTTGGCTGGAGAGAGATTAAATCGTTGGACATTTTCCCATCATCAGCATCCTTATTGTGGAAATACAGTGGTCAATTTTTATTGTGGTTCGGCAGTGCTGCGTTTTTCCTGCTTGGCATCCACCTTCCTTGCTTTTAAAATTCATTATGGGTAATCTGCTGTGAAAGAGAATATTGAGCCTGTATGTGTTGACCACCCAGGTCTATACATTCCTATTGTCAGATCTATATACTTCTGCTGTAATAAAAGCACTGGAGAGCAGAGCATATGATAAAGCGCTCCTAAGGATATCACTGAATCTTAATCTTTGCCCTACACCCTGTTTAGCACCATTTTTTCTGAAGCTGTGCAGATATCTGTGCAGCTGTATATTTTCAGCACATGCCACTGCAAAATAAATAATTCAGGATTGTTAGATTACTTATAAATTACACCAATCAATTAACACCACAGCTGGCAGTCTTTGGAGCTTTTGTCACAGGCCGGGGTGGTACAGCTCTCGACTCCATGTTTCCCAGTCTGAAGGATTATGGTAATGACAGCTTATTTTTATTGGATTTTTAATTGATGAGTAGTATCTCTGGACTCACTGTGCTAACATTAGGTCTAGGGAGAATTAATCTCTTGAAGGAGAACATGATACAAGCAGAGCTGCCCTTCTGCAAACAAAAAACCTCATTTACACGTGGCACCAAGCAACCTAGTGAGTTTGACAACTGCTGTCAGTTGTCAGAGTCTTTCACAATCCTTTGCAATGAAGATTTGTGCCTTTTCCTTACACAGGGCTGCACAAGCCTTTGAGGAGACCACACACTGACATGCGCTTCAGTGCTGCCCTGTAACAAGGTGAAAAAAGTCGTGTGGTTCCAGGTCATGCAAAACAAAGCAAGAAGCAGCCTCTATTGATCCCTGGGCCGAAGATAACACGTTTCATTTTGCAGGCTGGAAAAGCTGGTCCCCTTCTTCTGCATCACTGACATTTCCAGTTTTTCCACTAGTGCTACCAGCAAGGCCACTGGATAGCAAGGTCTGCAACCCTCTCACACAGAAACAAACCCTAATGCTGGCTACAAAGCCACAGAACCATGAAATAAAATATTTGCTTCCCTTCCTAGAAGGAATAAACCCGGGATCCCTTCCTCCTTCCAAAACAGCCAGCTCCCGGGCAGATTGTGCTGGTGCGTGCTCATGATGTGGGTAAAGGGTGACCCATGCAGAGAGCTGCGGCTAAACACTGGCAAAGAATAATACAGATGATCAGTGTTTTTCATGTTGCTTTAAGAAGCAGTAAAGCTTCATGATGATGGATAAATACTATTATCATGCATTTAACATGTGTGGTTTAAGGACAGAGAGTAGTCTAATACCAAGTTTTTTCAATACACGTTGAACATATCATTGAACTGTTTGAGTGTTTTATATTTAAATGTTCCTTGTAGCCTAAACTAAACTTCCTTGTAGCCACAAACTAAAATCAGGCTGTTCAGAGTCCAGCTGATTTAACTTTATAAAGTCACTGAGAATAGTTACAAAATATACATTGTATGCTGACTTGGATTGATTCATTAAGGGTGATGGTAGAGCCTGAATTGGAAGGTGCAGTGAAGATGATGATGAATTTTAATGCGGCCAGTGGCTACTGTTCAGCAGATATAAAATTGGAAATCAATGCTAGCTATTAAATACAAATGGATGCTTTACATCTGAAGCAGTCTTCCATTCCCAGTCTTTCAGTGTGCCAGGGGAATGCAGGAATGAAGGAAGGAAGCCCAGCCTTGCAAGGGTCGGCCAGTGCTGCTGCCTGTACTTTCTGTTCGTAGCTGGGGTACATCTCACCCTCTGTGAAATGGAACCACAGCAAATGCTCCCAACTCCCCCATGCTAGATGGGGTGACTCTACTGGATCTAAATCCCAGTCTCTCTGCCTGGGAGCTGCATGACTGCACCTGAACATAAGCTCATACATATCTCTAGATTTCATGCTCAGAAGGAAATCTGTGAAGGGCGATGAGTGCATAATGGATGCAATGATGCTGCAGCCCACTGGAACCTGGAAGACTAGCCCATGGCAAATTAGACTGCAAATTCTAAAAACCAAGAGTAACTGCACTGCCGCTGGAGGGTGTTGCTGGAGGAGTGTGACATCTCAGGCCATCCTACCCTGGCCCAGGAAAATGCTGTTGGATGTGCCCCTGGGTGCTAGGATGGTGCCAGAAGTGGCTGGTAGGTAAGTCTCTGCCTGCCAGAGAAGAAAACTCTCCTGTCAGTGCAGCTCTGTGCAGCAGTGGAGACACTGCATGTCCTTGGGGGAGAAGAGAAAGCCTCGGGCAACTCTGTGTTATATTTTGCCTACGACACCAATTTGTAATAATCCAGCTGTGTTCCCATATAATGCAGAGACAAGGTGTTTTAGCCTCCTGTTGCCTTGATTTCTACCATCTCTTTTCAATACACACATGAACAATTGAAATAACTTGACTCTTTTGCTTCTTTATAAAATATTAAATTGAAAGACAGACACTAAAGTGTCTCCTCCCCCTATAGCAAAGCAATGAAGAAATAAGCATGCGAGTCTCATTTAAATATGTCGTGGTTTGATGCTGGCTAAGGGCCAGGCACCCACAAAAAAAGCCCTATTCACTTATTTTCCTCTGCT
>VYZQ01064449.1:0-15128 GCA_013400655.1 Mystacornis crossleyi | reverse complement strand
CCTTGTTATAGCACATCTGAGCAACTTTGTTCTTTTCCGGAATATGCTACAGAACAATTTTGTGTGCCACAGAGCGCTGCACCAGGCAGACAAACCTGCTGAGTGAGACACCACTGGACACACAGATTTATTCCTAGAGAAAAGGTTGAACAAGATAAAATCATCGTTGCAGTGTAGAGGTAATCCGTAGCTTCAGGGAACAGGAACGAGCTGCGGGGTAAAGCCAGTCACCATCAACAGCTGAGCGGGTAATTCACAGCCAACCGAAGCTTTGATTAAGTGCACCCTTTTCCCAGACACGGAGAAATTGTTAAAGCTCCTGGGAGTTCCCTACTTGCTTCTAGTAATTACAAATTGAGTCCTTTATGCAGAAGACCAGTGAAAGAACTGTGCATCTGTGATATGCCCTGAAGCCCTGGAAACAGAGGATGTCACAGCATTCAAGGTATTTCAGAGACTTTGAGGACCTTGTCACTATGTGAATTCCACCTACTTTTGCAGTCTTGCCTTTTGCAGTCAAGAGAATAACGCAGAAATATCCTTATCTCCTATCTCTAAAGGCAGGAGCCTGGCAAAAGGAAAGCAGCATGCCAAGTGCATGAGCAACAAGGCTGGGAAACACGAATTGTCTCACTGCTTTCTTCATAGAGGTCATCTGTGCTTGTCCCCTCTGTGCATAGAGCATGTAGAGACACAGAGACACCCAAACAAAGTCCATAGCTGCTGCAGACCCTATTCTCTGTGTAGGTGATATCCACATTCCCTAATCATGCAGCCATCCCTACACGTTGGCTTCCAGTCTGGTTGTACTCCAGAGCCAGCAAACTTCAGGCACTGCACGAAGCAGCTCGCACGTGGGTATGGATTTAGCCTAAGATAGTCAGGGAGCCCACATCACCATAGTAACTGCATGCTGTTGCATTAATTACAGCAAATAAATGAAGCTTGTAAGTCGAGGGATATTTACACGGAGAAGTGCAAGAGCACACAAAGAAACTGCAACAGTCCCGAATGAGGCAGCCAGGCTTTCCTGGCTTCTTTATCCTGCTTTTCAGGAGGACTGATAGTTTGGCTGGAAGATTCCATTTAATATGATTAGCCTGCTTTCAGTGTTTGACGTGGTGTTTTCAGACATGACTTGGGTATACCCACTCAACACAACACTGAGCCATGTAGGACCAACCAGAGGTATGAAAAAGCTTCTATAGTAATGTACACATTTTCAAAAACTGAGGTTGTTATAGAAAAATTTAGCAGGTTTGAGTATTCCCCTTCTGACTGGTGATGTTTGTTTAGGAGCTTTTACATACTGGTAACTATGGGATGATTTGTTCTTTATGAGGAAAACAAGAACTTACTTAAGGCGAACTGGGATCCTCATTTTGCTGCCAAAGCCCACCCACTCTTCTTTAAAAAATGGAACAAAACCTACTCACCAGGGTCAAACACGGGTACACAACTCTGGTTCACCTAAGCTGACTTAAAGACAGTCTGACCGGGAGGGGAGTGGTCAAGCATTCGGCTTGCTGGCCACTCTGACTGCCTAAACCTGTCTGTCTGCAGGGTGTTGACTTCCCCTTTAGTCACAAGTTTGCAGAAGAGTTTAAAAAAAAGGAGAATCTGACTAATCCAGGAACTCTGGAGTCAGAAGGAAGAAAAGCATTTTCACTGGGTCTGAGATGGAGTTCATTTTCCCATGGCAGCTCTCACAGTGCTCTGCTGGGCATTGGTAGCTGGAAAGGTGTTGGTAACACAGCAGCGTTTGATCCCTGCTGAGCAGAGCTGGCACAGTGTCAGCACTGTCTCCCCAACATTCCTTCATCAAGGGGCTGGGAGTGGGTAAGATCCTGGGAAGGGACACAACCAGGCCAGCTGACCCAAATTAACCAAAAGGATATTCCATACCGTACAACATCAGCTCTGATATAAAAGCTAAGAAAAGGAGGACAAACAGGGTGCATTCATTATTTACAATATTTGCTGTCTGGAAAAACTACTACATGTGCTAAAGTCCTGCCTCCTAGGAAGTGGCTGAACTTCACTTGCTGGTGGGAAGAAGAGAATACAATTTTTTTTTTTCTCTTTGCTTCAGCACATGTAAACTTTTGCTTTTGCTTTAGTAAACTGCCTTATCTCAAGTTATAAGTTATTTTCCATCTTATTTTCCCTCAGCTGAGATGGGAGAGTGATAGAGTGGCTTGATGGGCAGCTGGTGTTCTGCCAAGGTCAACCCACCATAACATAAGAAAGAATGAATATGAATGGAAGTATTGATATCAGTAATAAATATTCTGCAGATTGCAGAGGTTCCAGGGATGGGACATCCACAACTTCTCTGGGCAACCTGTTTCAGTGCCTTGCCACCTTCACAGGGAAAATTTCTTCATAATATCTAATTTAACGTACTTTCCTTTAGTTTAAAGATATTGCTACTTGTCCTACCTTTATCTACCCATTGTCAAGTCCCTCTCCAGCTCTCTTGTCGTCCTCCTTTAGTTACTGGTAGGTGTTTTAAGGTCTCCTGAGAGCCTTCTCACACCCAGGCTGAACAGCCCCAACTGTCTCAGCCTGTATCCATAGCAGAAGTGCTCCAGCCCCGATCTTCATCCTACTCAGGACTCGCTCCAAGAAGTCCATGTCCTTCTTATGCTGGGGACCCCAGATCTGGATGCAGCACTGCAGGTGGGTCTCACCAGAGCAGAGTAGAGATTTTCCTCCAAAAATCCCCTCCCTTTACCTGTTGCCCACACTGCTTTGGATGCAGACCAGGGCACAGTTGCTTCCTGGGATGTCCGAGCACAATGATAGGTCATATCAAGCTTTTCAACAATCAACACACCCAAGCCCTTCTCCTCATGGCTGCTCTCAATCCGTGCTTCTCCCAGCCTGTGTTTGTGCTTGGGATAGCCCTGACCCATGTGCAGGACCTCAAACTTGGCCTTGTTGGCCACCCTGTGTTGCCTTACTTTTTGTGTTTGAGTTTGTCCAGGAGCTCACCCAAGTCTGTCCTCCAGACCACCAAAGGGATTGTGTGTCTGAGCCTGTTCACTGTCCTCCTGGCAATGCGTCCATCCAGAAGTGGGACAGGATACAGCTATCATGCTCACAGCTGTCCAAGGAGTTCCTCCACCCCTGATATTTTGGCAGTGACTTGGGAACATCATCTGAGTGAGGGCTCCAGGCTGCCAGCAGCCTTAAGCCTCTGCTGACTGCAGAACCCTACTGGAATTCATAAAAAATGAGAGATGGCATGAGGACAACCCTCAGCCATGACATTCCTTTGAGTGCTGGTGGGAAGTATTTTTTCAGCTTACTGGAAACTTGAGCAGCAACCAAATAACTACAAGGTTGGAGAATGCATTCTGGGGGGCTTTAGCTGCAGAGGGCATGAAGGTAGTTTGGAACATCCCTGACCTGTGATTCGCATGGACCAGATGAACTCTGCAGCCTGATTCATCATCAAGACTGTCATGATCATGTCCCCTTTGCTTATGTGTAATATAAGGAAGTGGGTTTGTTTCCTTTCCTTTTAAAAAATGTTCTGTCCACCAGCCTGATTTCTTTTCCCTGCAAAGCTATCCATTTTCCAATAAACCCTCCAGCAGCACAGGCTGTGATAATTCAGGTCACAGGTTTTGACAGAGAAACCACATCGTCAGCAAGTCACTGCTAATGAAAATGGTTTTTTCTTCCTCCTTGTGCATTTCTTCTCATGTCCAGACTTCCACTGCTTGGAATGGGAGTAAAAGATTTGTTGCAGCAGTATCTTAGGAACCCTCTAAATCTTTCTGTGGGGCTGCCCTTTTGCTGAACTTTAAAACCCACAAAGCAGGGGGTGAATTCAGGACATGAACAAGGTGAGCAGCAAAGTCACACGCCATGCTGGGAAGTCTGGAGGAGGCATCATGCAAGAGAGGGAATTTCCGAGCACATCTGTAGGATCTCTGCAGGGCCCAAGTGAGGATGTGGGATGGTGGGAGCAGCGCAGCACAGGGCCAGTCCTGGTTTCCACACAGAAATACAGGGGTGTTTCAGCTGACCCTCAGCCAAAATGGCAGAGGGAAGGAGAACAATTTCTTCCTGTTGCTCCCACTTACACAGGGATAGGCAAACATATGGCAATGATTGTGCAGCAAACCTGACATTTTTAAATCACATCATGATGTTCCACCCCAGAATCAGTGCACCCAGCATCTGTTTTGTCAGAAAATTAAACCAAAAGAGCTCAAATGTGAGTCAGAAGATATCTAGACAGCAGGTCCTGGAGTGCATTGAGTTCAGCACCTGTGTGAGGATCCCGGGACTCCTGGGCTGAGCTGAGGCCACAGACAGGTTCTTGGAGGCAGTAGATTTCTGCTGCCAGTATCATCTCTATAAATCAGCTATATCTCAATTGATTTCAATTGACATTCTGCTGGATTTATACCTGAGAGCAGACACTGACCTTAAGCACATGGTCTGAACAGGGCCATTCCCACTCAGCTGAAAACATTTGGAGGTGTTCCAATGCCATTTGATTGGCATTAAGGCTTGATCCATAATGGAAGAGTATATAATAGCCTGAGAATAGAATCAAATAAATCTAATCTGCGTCAGATCCTCAGGCAGGGATGTTGATGGATCATAAGCCAGCTCATTGCAGGTTTAACTAAAAATAAGGACATGGCTCTTTAAATGTCATTGTGAAAGGCCAGTATTTGATTTCATAATAATAATATTTTAATTTGAGCTTGTTCCTCAACAGCACACCTCTTCCTTGCTCATTAAAATTAACAAGCTACTTTCTCTGGGAAAGACGATGCCCACACCTGTGTTTCAGGAAGAAGGTGACAAGAAAACAAGGACGACATGACAGTTCAGGAATACTCAAAGACCTTCCTCACCTTAATGCAATGCAGAGAACAATTTTGCACAGCTCCTTAGCTGGAGCAGTTCTCTCCCCTGGGCACTCCAGTCTCTAATTTCTATGACCCTGTGAATTTAGTGTACACACAGTGCGTGACTGATGCTTCTACATGGAAAAAAAGTACATTAATTTTTTATTCTCACCAACCACAAAACTAGAAAACTGCTCCCAAGATTGTGTGAAAGTTCATCCCTGGAAAGACATTTGACTTTGGTGGGTGGATTTGACCACAGATTAGGTTTGAGAAGGCAGGAAGGAGGGAGGCAGCAAAGAGTTGGCTAGATTTGAGGAGTAATTGCACATTCTTCCTTTGGAAGAGAGGAGATTGGTGGGATGCAAATGGAGGAGATAGGAAGGGAAGAGGGGCTATGGAATCCACGGATCAGACAGACTCATGACTGATGGATGAAGCTGCTACCACAGCCTGGAGTTTATAGTTTTGCTTTCCCTTTCCTTCTTTGCTTGGCCTTTTCTGCTGAGGCAGTGATGTTGGGCTGACAGAGATGGAAATAATTTCCCACCTGTACTGAGAGGGGTCACGTCAGTGGCAGTGGTTGCTGCAGGGGGAGGCTGGGTCCAGCAGTCAGGGGGAAGTGAGTCAGGCACAGCTCCATGCCCCAGGTTCCTGCAGCATCCTGGCTGACCACACATTCCCTGCAGGCACACACACACACAAAGGGCACACCTACTCGCCTCATATTTACATATTTACGTATGGACAGAAATCCTGGACTCACAGGTTACAGACACACAGAGCACAGTAAGCAACAATGCTGGCACTTGGAGATGCGAATCCCTGAGATCACAGCCCCAGTTCAGTTGCTGTTACAGACCAGCTCACTCACAGAAAGCTGCCTGGGACTCCCCCTGGTCTCTCCAGCCTCCTTTGCTCTTGACCTCAGAGGCTCACTGACCCCTTGCTCCCAGGCCGTGTCACCTACTCCCTGGCTGGTCCAGCTCCAGCTTCACTGGTGACCACAGACTCCCTCTCACACCCACACTCACTCCAGCTGCTGCACCACTGACACGGGGATCCCATGGCTCCTGGTCCCATTCCAGTTGCTGCACTTGGACCTGTCCCCATATACAAGCAGAGGGTCTCTCACACAGGTGAAGAGGGTTTAAGTGAGGTTTAGAATGGTGTTTATTGAGAAGACAGGACAGATAGCACTCATGAGGCACAGACTTTGGCCAGGCGAGCATAATGTCCAGCAACCTGTTTACACTCGACCAGTCACTTAATCCCCTTATCCCTCTATTTTCCAAAGCTTGTTCCTCCCTAATACCTGCTAATGCTTTCCTTTCCCTGCCTTTGCTTACCACCCTCACCACCCCTTAACAAGCCTTAACCAATCCAAAGATGTTATTCCCATGCATATCCATGCAGAGACCCTCTTCGATCAATGAGGAGACCAGAGAGCTGCTGCCCATAGTGGAGGTGAACTCTGTGGAGACAAAACTTCTCTTGGACAGCCCTGGCAGGTGCTCCTGCCTCTAACTGGGGTATTGGGGCTCCCATGTGCCTCCTGTGTGTGTGGAGATGAGCTTTTTGTGATGTAACGGTTACAAGGAGGGCATGGAAGAAGGCAAGAATGGAGTGTCCTAGCATGGTGGTTCTGCATTGCTCATGGGTCACCATAATGGCAAATTCAAGAGGAAGTACAAAGAACCAAAAACCCCCAAAAAACAACCAAAAAAACCCACCACCACTACCACAAATCATGCTTGCACACTTTTAAAATTTTTTCATGAATCAGAACGGCTTGAGGGAAGGGTCTGATTGTCCCAATCCATTCAGCCTCCACACACCTGTTTGGTCTCAGATGACAACAGCTGTCATCCTTCAGTGTTGTGTAAATGTGCTTCCTCCCAACACTTGACAGTGTTGCTGCTGTGAGGTGAGTGGAGAAAATTAATCATGAAAATGGGCAGAACAGGAAACCCAGGAGTAAAGAGGACATTGTGAGCAGAGCTGAGGTTTGGGGACTCCTGTATTGTTTCATTTAATATTAGAGCCTACAACTATTCCTTTGTATGCTGCAGCAAGCCAAAGTTAACACCTGGGTTCACTAAGGCTCATTTTTCACACTAGCTTAGGGCAAATTTTCAGGATATTTAGATATTAAACTTGCACTGAAAAAAATTACTTTAAAAAGCTGTCTCTGAGTCTTCTTCACTGCATAAGAAGAGATTTGGCCACCAGTAAAATTCTGCTTCATTCCATCCATGTGGGATTTCTTTGCTGAGCTGTGAGACATGGGCAAGATAACAAGGAGCGGAAAAAGGGATCAGCAGCCTGCTGGGTCACTTCTGCTGGTTTTCACTCTGCAACCAAACAGCTACTGTCCTGCTAGCATCTTCTCCCATAAAGTGGGACTAGAAAAATTGTGAAGATATGCTTATTGAATATTAACAAAAATTAACTCTTTCAAGTAACTCCAGTCTGTGCATAGGGTGGATTTAGCAATACAGTGTAAGAGTTCAGCAATGTTATGCCACATAATAAATCTAAATGTTAGGGTAATGCTCAGGATAATCAACTTCAGCCTAACTGGTTTTTGCTGCTGATCATTCCCATTGGAATATTGTCTCTTAGTTTCCAGATTCCTCCATCCACCTCAGATAACACAAAAGGTCTGAAAATCCCCTGTCAGCCTGGGGTGCCCATGATTTCCAAACTTTTATGATAGAACTGGGAGTGGTACCACAATTCAAGATGAAGTTGGAAGGATTTGCGACTGCTTGGGAACTGATGCTTGATTACAGATCTTAGAGTAGAGTGGAGAGTCCTGTGGCTTCCAAACTCAAAGGTACCATGCAAGATTAGAGTTTAATGGAAGATTGCTGCAATGGATACATTCCCATGGATATTGCAACTCAGGATTTTCTAACAAAACTCAGTTCTGTGAATGACATCGTCTTTGTTATCTTCTGGCTGTACTCAATTTAAAACACTAAGCCACACCCTTTCAAGTCTCTATTATGGTACAGAAAGACAAAAGTCACCAACAACTAGGGAAATCAGAAAATGTTCTAGAGTATTGTGAATCCCTAGTAACAGAAATGTCTTTAGTGTCTAATGTGAGATCCACCAGACCTCTTTCCAATCTAGACCTATCAGGAAACCTTAGGTTTCTATTCTAAGGCAACTTTATTTCCATCCCCCTATAAACACTCCATTAGACTGCTCGATGGCTGTTTTCACAGTGGTGTTTTGTCCTCATCTCATGACTGATGACAAGGCAAAGATAGACCAAGATTTTCCCTCCCTCACATTGGTACGTGTTCTTGGGCTTTATCTTCCTCTTCCATTCCTTTGATTTTCCTGGTTTATACATGTTTATGCTTTATGGAAAACAGGAAATATAAAGGGAAACCAGACTGATTGTCAAAAGTTAAAGATTAACTACTGAGAGGAAAAAACTCCAACCACTTATTAGAATGCAGCTCCGGGGGGTTTTTTGGGTTTTTTAGCTTCTTTGTGGAAAAATCCCAAGGCGGCTTCTGCTCTGGTGTCTGGCTTCATGTAGGGCAAAGGATCCTACTGAGCCAGGAGAAAGAGGCAACTACTGTGCCCTTTGGCAAGGACCTAATGGACTGCCTTTTCTTGACAGATGAACAACAGAGTAAATGGACACAGGGAAGTTATATAGATTTGCTGTCATATAAATGTAGTTTGCACAAAGCGATGAATTCAGCAAGTGTAGTAGTGCTTTACCTTGGCCTCAAGGGAGAAGGTGAAACAAGCATCAATACCTGCATTTAATGCCCAAAATGAGGAAGATGGACAGACTATAGCCCTGAAGGGCAGCAAGGCTGGTATTGGAAGTTGTGCAGTGTGGGATAAAGGATGTGTGGTAGAACAAGGTAGCACAGGTCCAGAGTTCTGGATTTCTCCTGTCCCATGTCCCCATGGAGGCTTATTCCATGATCCAGAGACCGCGGATCATTTCCATACAACCAAGACTTTCAAGTGCCCTTTAAATGGATCCAGATGTCCCAAATGCCCAGAAAGCATCCTTCTCTCAGAACAGTCATGTTTCTCTCTTCCCTTTTTGTTTCTAGCATACTCTAGGTGAAGCACAGCCCTCTGTGCTCCCTTCTTTAAGCCTTTTCTCAACCAAGTCTTTAGCAATATCTCACAACCATTAAAAAAGTGCCCAACATCATCACCCTCCTCCACTTCACCCAGTGTGTTATGTCCCAGGGTACAGACCAAGAAAGTGTATTATTCAAAGCAGTACAGAAAAGCTACAACACAGAGATGTGGAGCCAGAGGGCTCTCCTCGTGATCTTCTTTCATCTGATGTGAAGTTTTTTGAAAGAACTGCATTAGGCTGTGTGATTAAAGGCTCATCTATACACACACAGAGGCAGAAGGACAAGCTGTGGAACCACAATATCCCAGTCAGAGACACAAGACTCTGAATTGGGCTGGGGCTGTTCCAGGAAGCCTCAGCTTCATGGGTGGGAGGTAACACCCTTCCAGAGGAAACAGGAGCAGCTCCCCAACTCACCTCACAGGTGGGAGAGGCATCACTGCCTGGGTATGGGACACATGATAGGATGTGGAGGAAGAGCAGCTGGGGATTTTGCAAGACCTGAGATGGGATAGCCTGGGGGAGAAACCGAAGTCAGGGAAAGGGAAAGATATAATTTATTTAGAGAGGAAGAAGAGTGGGAAAACGTAGGGAAAAGGGGATGGAGTGGCCAGTCCCAAGTAAACAAATTGACAGTGGGTATGATGGCATGCAGGACATTCTCCTGAGCAATGAGACCAGGGGAAGAGATTTTTGGGGAGCTGTTAGCAAGGAGATGGGATGGCCCTATTTTACAAGAAAATCTTTCTTTTGGTAATTGCTTCACACCTCGTTCTAGCACAGCACAAGTGAGGTGCTATTCTCACCCCAAACCAGCACTAATAAGTGGTGAAGACAGGAATGCATCTTACTTTTATATTCTACATTCCTTTTGTGTGTTTGTAGGGGCACTGTTAACAGAAAAACAGAATGAGGAGTTCACCCTCTAAATTCCTTAGACTCTATTGTGATTCTGTCACTAAAAGTCTCATCGAGAGCAAAAACCAAAGGGAATTGTTTGTACTAAAATCAGACAGATACAGAACCTAAAACAATTTGATCATAAAAGGAACCTTCAGTCTTGAATAAACTTAAATTCAGTTCTGAATTTGCTAGTTAGATGTCTAAGATCTTACAAAATGCTTATCATGAAATGCAAGTCCCTATAAACCAGAAAAACACATAAATGCTATCTGTGCTAATTATTTGGAAGATGACAACTAGAGTTGTTACACACACAAGGGTCTGGGTTATGATCCTGAAGAACTGAGAGATATAGCCAAATGATGACCAGAATTTCCTGTTGGCTATAATTCCTTTGGGCCTGCTTTTAGTGTTTGGCTCCTACCAGGATTAAAACCACGATTTCTGAACCTGGAAGGCTTCCAATCTCTTGCTTTCCACCAGACCAATGTCATTGTGAGGTTCACAGCAAAGATCAGATGCAGTGAAAGGGAGCTTTGTGTGTTCAGGGTCACAGGGACATGGAGAAGACCCACTGGGCTGAGCCCCCGGCCTTGATTACTGCAGGTTTCCTCTTAGATGCCGGATGTTTTCATGCAGAATGTTCTGCATTTCACTGAACGCCTGGGCTCTGCACAGAAAGTCTTGCAATAAGGTTGTTGCTATGCAGCAAACCCTCACTCACCAGTGTAAATTCTCTTCTTTGGGTAGTTTCTAATTGCAATTGCTTTAGGAAGCCATCTTTTCTGTTGCCCAGATCTCAAGCATAGTTACACATCAGACCTGCTCCTGGAGCAGCCTGATTTATATACCACTCTGTTCTCATGTGTGGTGAAGTGACTCCTTGAATTGAACAGTTCCAGACAAATTATAATGTAATGAAAAAGAAGTATATTTGAGGTCTGTAGGCAGTTTTATACCACTCAAAATATCACCCTTCTTCCTACAGTGGTGTGTGCAAGTCCCATTGAAAGACAGCATTTCTCAGTTTATCTCACTGGCATTTGCTTTCTGGGTTTCAACTCATGATCAGGGTAAATCCTGCTTGTGTAGGAAAAGGTCTTCTGCTTCTGAGAAACAAAGTTCAATTATGAGCACATGTCCATCCTCACACTGGCAACCTTTCTCTGTATGCACACTAAGCTCCTCACGGCAATTGAGGCCCTCAGCTCTCACTGGAGTGCACAGGAAATGAAAATGGTTTGGCCTTTACTTGGAGTATTGTGGGATGAATCCTCATTTCATGCTTGTATATGAAAAGGCCTTAGAGTATTTATTTTTGCATTAAGCTATTCTTTCCTCAAACAACTGGTAACAATATGCCTCCCTTAGGGTGGAAATCTGTTCTGATGATATAATATACCTAATATTTCTCTGTAGCAGTTGGTCTTCTCAAAATATCACATTGGATTGATAACCTTCAAGGAAGCATTGTACTGCACGTGATGATGGCTTCGTATTTTATCATCACAGTGAGAATTATTTTAATCTCTCCTACTTTTCCATCTCCTATAGGACCTGCAAGGAGGTAGGTGGCACTTATGTGTCACCTGCACTGGTGGCTCAGGCAGCTCTCCCACCCAATCTTGTGTCATCAGTGCCTTTGGTAATAACCTTGGGGCTCAGAAGGAGGCAAGCAAGGTTAATAGGCATGAGAAATAGGGATATCCATAGCATTGCTCAGTGCATGCATGGCTTAAAAGCTGCAGAAACTTTGTAAATATTTCTCTCAGAAAAAGAGCTGCTTTAATTTTGTGAGCTCTGAGTTCTTTCATGGTCATTACCCATTATAGAGAAATCAGTGCTCCTGAGTCAGTTTTCCAGAAGGGCTTGCCTTCCTTGGTAAGACTAATCAAAACTGATGGACATAAGGGGTCGTATATTGTCCTTTGGGGGTGGAAGACTGAGTTCTTTCATTATCCCAAATCTTATCTATCACGGACTTTAATTAGGAAAAAAAATTATACACAATCTGAAAAGGGTTTTTCCTAACCCCTCTGAAGTCAGTGAATGAGGTCCTATAACCCTTACCAGTCTCAGTGATTGGATCATATGCACCCACTGCTCAAAGGTTACAGACATTGCTGCTGATCTGGGGCTGAGACATCTCAGATCAGGAGCAGTGAAATCATTGTCTAAGTTTATAGGTGAACTTGGGACAGCAATGTGGTTTCCATCTTGCAGACTTACAGTGTTCATGCCCATGTTTTTAATCACTATGCAAATTCCCTGTTTCCTTCATTAGGTGCATGTGTCCCACAGAGCTCATGCATAAGCATTTCAAAATATACAAAATGCCTCTAGTCCTAAAGCCAATTTTATTACACTCTTAAAAGTTTAGAGTTAGCAGGATGGACAAATTCCACTCCTGCCTAAGCAGTCCATGACCTTTAGCTTTCCTTTAAATCAGGCTTCTCCATCTGTGTGATCTTTACGAAGCAAAATGTCGTTCAATTAAATCTAATCTTCTGCTTACAACTCTTGCCAGGGTTTCCTCCACCACTGCTTTGGGACCAGCTGACTCTGTGTGGACCAGGTTCCTATGTGAAAAGGAAAAGGCACATGAGTGAGGAGGAAGCTTCTTACTTGTTATTTAAGCTGGTGTGCCACACTGCTCATACATGCCAACACTGGATCAGGACAGGGTTAAGTTACTCCAACGGTGGTGTAATTTTACTAATGTAAAATGCAAACTATATTGGCTTCACGATTAAGATGATGCTCTTCATGCTCCTTCCTATGAGAAGTAGGTGACTGTTACCAGCTGTCTCCTTGTCTTCCAGCAATGGAGTCGCTTAAATCTCCACTCCTCTTCCGTATTTCCTTCAAAGACCTTCCAGGTCTCTGAATTGCTGCTAAGTAAATACATGCTTTGATACTAAAGTAATGAGCATTATGGAAGAAAAATACCAGTATGTGTACATATGTGCAGCTCCTATCTCTGTATATCTCTTCATGACTCAGTCTATCTCCAGCCATCCTGTATAGAAATTATGGTTTATTTCAATATTAAAAGATTCATGCTAGGTAGCAATAGAGCCCAGACCAAGTTTGTGAGTCATTCTCTTCCTTCAAAGGACATAGATTAACCAGTTTAAAATAACACAGTGAATTTTTGATCAACAGCTGAGACTTGGTGCAAGAACCTGAACAAGTGTTTGACAGACTTTCATGCCAAAGCTCCCCAAACCAAGTTTAATGTGTTTTATACTCCCTTTTAATCAAAGTTCAGTGACCTGTTTCTTGCACTCGTGTTGTTATATACAAAGGGAAATAATGTGATGGATTTTAAAACCATGGTATACATCCAGATCACTAGAAACAATGCCTGAACAAGCCTACATGTAGTTCTCCCTGGACACCTTAAAGCACACCCCTCAAATGTGGCCACATTTGTTTCCAAGAAGAAAATTGTGGTGCAGCCCCTTATCTTAATTGCTATAGCAATTGTAGCAAAGCCTCTTGGAGACAGTTCTTTGAAGCTGCAGACTATTGTCATTCTGTGAAGGGGAAGGTCCTGGATCACTCCCCACACCCTAGTAACATATCCTGTTTTGCAAAAGGATATGAAAAAAAAAAACAGAGCGCCTCTGTTTTATTCTAAGTAATTTCTGATGCGCAGCACAAATTCAATACAACAGCAGTAGATAAACCCTAGGACACACAGCAATCTGGTCTTCTCATGGCCTGCACCTTGAGAATGGCAGGTAGATGAAATAATCTTGTTAGCTGTGAGCACTGACTCACTCCATTGTTAACCTCAGACATCCGGGTGGGTTCCTGAGCTTCGTAGCCAATACTTAAACAAAGTTCTGCCAATTGTCTTGAGCAAAACTAGATAAAGCAACATCCTGAGCTCTGTTGAGTGAGGAGCCAGAATCTACTTTAGGGGGTTGTGATCAAGCTTCTTTCTTGATAATAAGATTAAAAGGGTGCCTGGGAAATAGGTGACAGTGACATCACAGTGGAGCAGGAATACAGACATGCACTAAAGGACAGGAACAGTGACAAAGAGTCATTCTCTGTCAGCAGCCAGCAGCTAGAGCCACATGTGGACAAGGCCTTATTTAGGGAGCAATTGGTTGTTTCATTTAATAAAGTGATACTCTGCTTTGTTCTCTCACCCTTGATGGATAAAGTCCCTGTCTGAAGGCGAAGTGGATTATTCTGTATGTGGAAATTGGATTATGGCTGAAGGAAATGGAGCACTCTGCTGTTTCAGCTCATTAGACAGAAGCTTCACCTTCCTGCAGATCTGCTTGGTCCAGGTGCTGGAGGCACATGCTGCAAGCGATGCCCACCGATGTGGTCCAGGGCGCAGGTCATAGCACCTGGCAATTCCTTTGCTGCTGTAGGTGTGAAAGAGGATCAGGATTTGACAACTGTCTAAAGAAAACCCCTCTCCTTTGGATTTGAGAAAACCCTCAGAATTTGTTTTTTTAACATTTGCGTTTACCTAAGCAAGATCCATTTTATCTTCTTCTGGTCCCCTCTTTCCACCAGGTATTGGAGGTGGTTTAGGTTTTGTTTGAAGAAGACAGTTGATACGGCTGAACAACATGACCACTGGGTCTGGCTTAGGCCCTTGAGAGCCTTTGTTATTGCTGTTGCTCACTCATTCATGACAGCAAGGCTCTCTTGTTACCACCTCAGGAACAGGTTTCTGAGATCTTCCTCAGAGGTCTCCTTTCTGGGCTGGAGGTGGATCCTGTCAGGACCTTTCTGTCTCATCTCCAGCTCACCTCCAAATACATTGCAAAGCTGCACTATGAGGAATGGTATGAGACTCTTGTATGGGAGCCTTGTGCACTTCCTCCTTCCCTTTCCATTGGCACTGCCGTGATTGAAGGCTGTCTTTCCAGCCCACTTCACACTGAAGTGGCGGATGACATTTCAGTCATTTCAGTTATCTATGGGAAGCAAATTCAAAATATGTGTCTCAAGAACCAAAGGAAAAGCAGCATTTGATACTGAAGGAGAATATGTGACTGCTGCCACATGTCCCTTCTAAAAATGAATGGGCAGCAAAGGAGACTAAGGGACCCCACACAGCTGAGCAATGAGAGAGGACATGTCCCTCATAATAAGCCAATAAGGTCTCACAGATTTTATCTGGAGAGACTACTTCCCTAATATACCTTCTGCAAAAATTCTGCTGATCTCCTTCCCTTCCCTTCCCT